>JAQIWP010000944.1:0-18548 GCA_034695525.1 Euzetes globulus | reverse complement strand
TCAAAGTTTTTGTTATTCGGAAGAATAGGAATATTTTGATTTGCATTCGAGTTGTCGTTTCTGAGGAAGAGTTGGCTCAAGTTTTGCACTTGGCTTATGTTTTGCTGCAGTGCGAGAAGTCCGGCAACGGTCTGTTGTGCGCTTTGGTCGCCGCCACCCGTTTTGTTATAATTCAATGATGAGCTGCCATTCATTAATGCACTCAATGTTTGGGGAAAAGCTGTAAAATCAAAGCTTGCGTTGAGGCCAGAGGTAGACGCCATGGACGCCATTTCTGATATGTCAGAAAAATTGTTGATTGAGCCGTTCTGGTCGTCACTTTTGGCCGGATTGCCGTTTTGGTCAGTCTTCTTGTGCTTATAAGGACTGTTCTCGTTCTCCACTTTTGCGTTACAGTCGTTTATATCGCACTCCATGTCATTGCGTCCGATGTGTGTCCAGATGTGACGGACCAGAGTTATTTGGTTTTTGGTGGTAAAGTCATTGCAGTTGCACCGGAAGAATGTCTGGCCGTCAATCATGACTTTGCTATAGAGGTCGGAATAATTCTTTAACGAATAGAGTCCACCGGTAGACGACTGGTCGCCCATATTGTCGTCCACTTCACTCTCGACAGCACTTATTGTGAACGGATTGAAGTCTGATTCGTCTGATTTCATGGCCAAAGACTGGGGGTTGACATCCATTTCTATTATCTCAATCATAGGTTGCATAATATCGTTGACACTAAACCCGTTATCAGATTCTGGACTGAACTGTCGGTGATTGTCACCGGAGTTGCCATTAGAGCTGCCATTAGTGGCCACTGCGTGCGGACACAAGTGCTGATTGTGTACACTGTTTAGAGAAACAAAGTATTACAATTGACTAGTTTTAAGACAATCGAGTGCTTACTGTCGTCTAATAGATCCGGAGTTGTTGGTGACAAACTCACATCCGGTCCATTTGCATCCGAAGACGTAATAGTCGTTATCTAATTCCCTGAAGTAAAACTTTTTGATGTTTTTGACGCCACAAACATTGTTGGGGTCTTTCATTTTGGCGGAATCGATGCCAAAGCCACACAAGTGGTTCTTCTGGTGCTGGACCAGACTCTCGGGTCTCTTGAATGTCTTTCCACAGTTGGGTTCTTCGCATTTCAGTTCTTTGATACCGATATGTTTCAGATGAATATGTCTGGCGATGTGTTGGGAGTACTTCCATGTCTTGAAGTCACAGATTAGACACAAATAGAGAGCCTTATTGTTGACAAACTCTCTTCTATAGTATTGTTTGACTTCACGGATCGGATAAAGACCTTTGTATATACTGTCTTTGGAACCACTTTTGGTGTCGGCTGAAGACATTGTTAGGGAAAGGGTGGTTAATTAGACACAATTGAATTGTTGACACAATTGATGCATATATTTCACCACCGGAATAATTAATGGTTTATCAGACAAATTGATAATAAAATTTGATTTGTTTAACAAATTTTCACATTTTGTGATGAATAGCATTGAAAACAGATTTCAAATGTTATTTGAATGACAACTACTTTGATATTTACGTTAAATATTATTGTTATTTATATCAAAATTGTGGTTAATATCAGACAAATATTTTTAAAATAAATTATCAAAAATTTAGCCAAAACTCACTGAAATAGTACTAGAAATAAGTGATTTGATGTTTTGAAACAAAATCAAAATTTAATTGAAAATTCAGTTCAATTGTGAAATAATTTCGCAAATCATTAACATTTGAGTTAAGATTCATTGACTTATTTTAGTCGATTCAGATTGAATTGTCTGTTTGAATGTTGAATTAATTGTGTTTATAATTGAGCACGAATACATAACTGGCGCACAGAGTTGAAGTACTTAAAAGGTTAATTTGAGAAAAATTCCAAAATATCTGAGATATGGTTATATTTGAGTTCCTGTTATTAACAGTCGAGAAAATGTTTGCGAACGAAAAAGTACCGAATGTTTGGCTCATATTATAGTTATTTTCAGTGTTATTCACCGCCCAATGATTTGGTATTTTTTTCACTACTCATTCCACTGAACATATCATTTGAGTTTAGGTTTTTCTTCATTGTTTAGTTCATTCAACACATATATCTTGGTTTATAACTAGCGTCAGGTCAAGAATTTCAACATTTTTGTTGTCGCACTCGTTCACGAATTACAGTACCATTTTCTCGCTTATAAGCCAATCCCTGGCAACCACTGGCACTGCCTATACCAGTCCTGAGCAGAAAATATTCACCCGAAACAGTTTGTATCAGAGACAAATTAATGGAGTTTTTCAATAACACGATAAGTTAGCAATTGGCTGCTAGAGCTCAGATCAAGTTAGTTTTCAAGTTTTGGTTGGGCTAATCAGAAACGGTTTTTTGTTTATATTCACCAAATGATTGTTATCATTGAAATTTTGTGAAATAAGTTTTGGCTGAAAACAGGATTTTTTTCATTGCAAATAGCATTGAAGCAAATATTATCCGAAATTATCCCTCACAGCAGCGAAGGTCATGTTTTTCCTGAATAAAACTGTTCAGCTTTTTCTTTCTGAAAAGTCACTGGAAATGATTGCTTTACTCATACAAGTATTGATATTTATGATAATAAATCACTTTTAGCTGAAAAATTGTCTTCGAAGGAGTGGCACATTTCAGACTCTCTGGGCTCTCATTGGTCGAAATGTTTAGACAAAATTAAGAAGTGTGAAGAAAAATCTGCCGAATATTTTTCTTGCTAATAGTTTGGTGCGTTTGACGCAAGTTCATGAAAAATTGATATGAGTTGCAAAATATTTTCGAAACGCTCCGTCCTCTCTCCTACTCTCCCTCCCCACGAGATAAATAAAATTACGTGGATATCAATGAAAAATTCTTATGAAAATATCTTGTGATATAAGGTTCCGTCACTTATGACTAATAAACTTCTTGAGTCACAGGCAGATCCTGTTCGCACCTTCTCGTCAGACATATTTGATCCGGCAAAATTATTATTTCATTTTATGTCAGGCAAATGTCAGCATGATTAATTAATTTTTGATTAAATTTTTTCTCTTGAATCTATTTGGAAGTTTATCACTGAAGCTCTGAATTTTAATTGGAATAAAATTTAAATTTCAAACGTATGAAGAAATCAATCAAGTTTAGTTCAATCTAGCATTAAGTCCAGGAGAGAGAGAGAAGAAAAATATTATTTGATTATCCAGATTAGATAAGATTACTGGGAATTATAGGCTAGATTTCAGTAGAAGACTGCACTGCAGTAAACAATTTTCTTCAGCCCATTGTTGTTATTCTCAGGAACTGATCAATAAATAGATGAGTTGAATAACATTGTGATATTTGATAGGCGTTTGAGACATCTCTCTCTTCCTTTTACTTTGGAAATTGCCTAACATTTTATCGATTTTTTCAACTAATCTGTTTTAAAATGAACAGAATATTAAATTATTCGAGTCAATAATGGGATTTATAAATAGATTTATAGAGACTAGCAAAAGAGAAATGAGAAAAGAGAGAACAGTATAGTTTGGGAAAATAGTGGGAACCGAAAAACTAATCTCTCGTTTGAATGAACGCGAATTTCATGGAAAGCCTAAATAATTGAATTTCATTTGAAAATTCAGTTAATTATAAACCGGTTCAATAATGAGCTGTTCTTTTTCATGTTGTTCTAGTGTTAAGCAATGAGCGGAGCAAGTTATTATCTTTTATTCTCCATTCATGTAATTTTTGTTAGGCTTTTAATTTTCATGATTCAAATGAAAAATTGCGTCAATAAAAGCACTCTTTGATTAGAAAAACAGATAAAAACTTCATTAATATAACTATGCATTCAATTGTGTTTCTGTTTGAAAATTGTGCTGTGCTATTAGATTAGATTTTATTATCTATCTAAATTTTCCATTTCTAGTTCTCTAAATTACAAAGTATAATTCAGGCTCAATAAATGCCTTGGGTTGTCAGGGATATTGCTATTGATTTTTTCTTTTTTGCTGGAAATATATCTTTTTTTATTCTAAAATGAAAAACATGTTATTCTCATTGACTTTGTGTTAAATAAAAATCAATAATTTTGATTGAGTTTCAAAATTCGTTGACTCAACAGAGCATTAAGGAGGTGCTGGCTATAGACAATTTTATCAGGTTATCAACTAAACCTGCATAGTGTACAAACTTAACCACTTCATACGAGAACACTTGTCCTGTTTATTGCGATAAAAATCCGGTTCTCGTGTTGTGTTAGCTTTGAATTAATGAAAAATTGTTTATAATATTAAAGTGAAAAAAAGAGTTCAAAGTATATCCTACGGGGTATTAAAGTAGGGGTCGGTCTGGAGACTAACTTTTGCTGAATAATCTAGAAGCATATTTATCAGGTGAAATTTGTCTGATAAATTTAATTGAAATTGCTCCTAAATGTCCTAAAACCTATCATATGACTCTAGCTCCTTTTAAAGATATGATTTGTGCTTATCTGTTTAAACAATTATTGGTTATCCCTGGTATTTATGATACATACTTGAAGTATTTCTAAGTTGAATTGTAACTAGTATAATTCGTTCACTTGATTATATATTATCAAAGCATTAAAAAGAAGAATTGACTGTTCAAAGGGGACAAGGACACATTTTCTATAGCATCATAAATCTAGATAATTCTTATTTATTCAAGATTACAATCATTTAAATAGGCTGAAAAATTAGCTGGAATTGAGGCCGGAACTAAAATGACCTGACTATTATCCTGTCTTGTTGACAGGAAGCGAGAGCTCAAAATTCCCCCATTGATCCGGTGTTAATTTGAGCAGTGAACGTCCCTGGAGAAATACTTATTTAATCGCTTAACTGTCCTTAATTTGATTTGGCATTGATAGCTAAATATTTGAAATGAAAAGCTGAAAAACGTCTATTTTATCAGATATCAAGCAATCCCATAGCTTTGAATGTTCCAGGAGTTTAATTGGCGAACAGCAAAAGTGGTGTCACTAAACGGCTAATTAAATAACGGCATTATTGCCATCAAAAGCTTTCGTAACATTAAGTCATTCATAAACATCGTTAGACACAAAAAAATAAATCTTTTTATTTATTCAATTTTTTTCCCTTTAATTTAGAATCAAAAGAAAAACTGAATTCAAAAGTCACTCACTTTTTATACCCTTTTTTCATAATTTATGGATTTTAATCACTAATTAAAGGACTGTAAAATAGTTTTGAGGAAAATTGTGTTAAAAATGTGTTTCATTTTTAGTCACATTTTTAGTCTAAATTTAGTAATAAATTAGTGTTTATTTGAAACTTATTGAAGACTTTTATGTCATTTGTTTAGAGATTTGTTGTTATCGTTGAATAAATGGCAAAATATATTACTGTTATCTGTAGAGTAAAGGGACAGACAGTCTTGAAATTGATAGATGACTTCGATTGCATCGATGACAATGTCTTTCACCACAACGACAACGAAGATCAGACGCACAATGGCTTTAATCTGAATATTATTAAGCAAGAAGTTGTCGAGGAAGAGGTCGAGCCTCTGAATGACTCCTGTGATAGTCTTGAATACGATGACTACTTCGATGAGAGCAAAACTTTTGACTATCTTTGGGAAGACGCCAATAGTGGAACAGCTAATGGCAATCAGTCGATGGACGGCTACAAGAAGTATCTGACTATCATTAAGACGACGGGTCGTCAGCTATTTGTCTGCAAATATCAGAATTGTGACTATCAGACCCTCTGGAAGAATGCTATCATTAATCACATCCGCTCTAATCATCTCTATTTCTATCCCTTCGTCTGTGGTTTTCCCGATTGTGGCAAAAGTTTTGCCATTCGTTCAAATCTGAATAATCACCGAAAAGTTCACTCTAAGAGTTCCGGAAAAGATGTTTCTTTAGGGGAGACTTCTCAGTCATCTGCAGATTTTGACCACAATTATAGTCAAAGTGTAGTCAAAAGGAAGAATGTTTTCACTAAAAACTCAAATCCAAGTCAGTGTTCAAAGACTGAAAAAAAGAAATCTTTTGCTCAGAATATCAGAAAGAAATCCAAAAACAAAGTATTTGGAAAACTTGAGTCAAAGCCAACTAATCTCATAAACATTAAGAAGAAGAATATTAAAGAAGAGCCAAACAAACCTATTCGAAAGAGAGGACGGCCCTCTCTGTCCCTCGGTCCAACCGATCTGAAGCCAGCCTTTATCGGCATTAAAAGTGTTGAGCAATATATGAAACAAACGGAAAAGAATGGTAAGATATGGAGAGTATGTCTGTTCCCAGACTGTTCTTATGGCTCGAAATACGCCACTTCTATTGTTTATCACATCCGTAACCAACATCTCGACGACAAGCCATATGTCTGTCCTCTTTGCGACAAATCATTTGCGATGCGGACCAATCTGAATAACCACATGAAGTCCCACAAATCCACTAAACTCTAATTCCAAGTCCAATATGACCTTAACATTAATCATCAACGAATGATCTTAATATAAATCCAAAAAAAGCAAATTAATATAATTTTACGAAAACTTATATTTTCTAATCAAACAAAATCTGTTATCAATCGATTCAATAATTTTGTCCATTTGTTGTTTATTTTGACCCAAACTTTAACCAAAAGTTTGAAACTATTTTTTATATTCATTGAAATTTTAAATGTCGACGAATTCATTCCATCAAAATTTAATTAATATTCCGATTGTTTTCTATTACTTTTTCGATGAAAATGACAGATATTTATGGATCTCTAAAATTATTCATTTGTTTGCTACGAATTTTATTAAAAATTTAATTTAATTTTGATTTAAATTATTCTTCTGGGAGAGGGAGGAGGGAAAGGGGAAAGGGAGAGAGAGATAGGGAGAGAGAGAGGAGGGAGAGAGCGAGAGAGAGAGAGGGAGAGAGAGAGGAGGAGGGAAAGGGAGGGAAAGAAAGAGGGGGAAGGGAGGGAGAGAGAGAGAGAAAGAGGAGGGAAAGGGAGAAAGGATGTTTTTTATTCTTAGTTTGTATCAGTCCAAAGAGAATTTAAATGAAAACTTTGAATAAACTCAATAAATTCGTGCATTTATTCACAGAATTTATTGATAAAAATATCCTGGTAAAAATACAAGGAAAATGAAAGATGAGCTGAATAGAAGCTAATTTGAAACAATTTGAAAAGTAGTAAACTTAGCTTCCTTATTGTCTGTTTCTATAGAAACAAACCACAGAGTCTCTCAAAGTGAAAGACATTATTCATTGCAAATGTGTTTCAATGCATTAATTGACTGCAAAACATCTCAATTTCTTCATTGCTTTTATACAATCAATGCTTAAATCAAACAACAAAATACTTTTTGTTTGTCTCAATCTAATAGCAATTGAGTTTTGTATTTGTTTTTGACCAGAAGATGTCTAAACCGATGATCTATAAGACAGTCATATGTAAAGTGAACGGAATAACTCTTTTGGATCTAAATAACGACAATAATACCAATTATAACAACACATCGAATGATAACAATTTGGATCAAAAGAAAGTCAAAGTTAACCAACAAATTGCTGAAGAAGACAATGAGGACGATATAGAAGTATTTGATGACTATGATAACAATGAAGACAATGAGGAGGAAGAGATGCAAAGAATTGATAGTTCGGACAACTCGTCGGTGGAGTCCGGGGTGAAGGGAACGGTGAAAATAGTGGCCAGGAAGGGCGTCTACGAAATGGAAAAGGTAGAGACCAGCATTGAAAGTGTCAGACAATACATTCATACGTCCAGAAGGAATGGTAAAGTTTGGCACCAATGCCGGTGGGGCGCCGACAATAAGAATGCCCAACCCTGCAACTACGGCTCCAAATGGTCAGGTGCTATGGTTAATCATATACGAGCACATTTAGGTAAAACACAAACAATTGTTCAATCGTTTAATATTGATGGTTATGTTGGAGCAGGTGTTAAGCCATTCCGATGTCTTTATTGCAATAAATTGTTTACAATCGCATGTAATTTGAAGAATCACTTGAGAATACATCACGGATTGAAGGCTAAGATTGTCTTAAATGGGGGCCGAAAAATGAGACACTTGTCCAATACTGATTGCAAGACTACTGTTAAGTTTTCTTCAAATGAAATCCAGGAAGAGGAAGGTGTAGAAGAAACCAAGTCTTCCGACACTTCAAAATTAAGAATTTTTAAGCCCAGTTTTGTCAATCGAAAAGTTGTGGGCACTCAATACGCCGCTCAACGAAGAACTCTACCCAAGAGGTCAGTGAAGAGAAACCAGAAATATGTGGACTATGAAGAGGACTTTGAAGAGGATGAGGACAGAGAATTGTTTTACAATAATTACAATGAAGAGGAAGCAGAGGAAGAGAACCGCAAGTTCTACGAGAAAACAGTTGAGGAGGAAGAGGACTATTTAGACGACGACGCCTCACGCTTTGTCGTCAAAAGACGATACAACAAGAGGTTGTGGTACGTCTGCATATGGAATCCTCGTCAGTGTAAATACAGGTCAGCCCTGGCCAACGAAGTGATAAATCACGTGAAGAAACATCAAAACATTCGTCAATTGATCTGCAATTGGAATCATTGCAGCGCCAGCTTTGCCACCAAACAGCAGTTGGACAGCCATCAGCTGATCCATAGGAGACAAAAGTTCTTTAAATGTAATTTCCCAAACTGTGAGTTTCAGACCATCAATGAGACGGCTCTACGAATGCACAAAATCCGCCACAAAAGACAAATGTGAGGCCAAAACTACGGACATAGACATCGATTATTGTTGATCTCAAACGCAGAATCGTATATCTTTTGGACAGAATAGACATTTTGCTCAACCATTCATTGGTATTGCTATTAATTAAGATTTACATAGAATTTGACCACAAAATCGGAATTATTACCGAAGTTTACAAATTGTTTAATGAGTTTTGAACTTTTCTGAGTTTATAATTATGTTCTCAAATGAATAATATTTAGTGTAAAATCATTTAAATTCTGTTTTTTTTTTGTTAAAATCATTCTCGCATTGTACCATGATATCTTGAAATGATTATCATTTTTATCGTTTATTACATTTCCAATGAAATACTAAAATATTTTATTTTTAATGAGTTTTAGTTTTGATGACAAATACAAATTCAAAAAATTATATTTTGTTTTAATTCTATCAATAAATGATTTGATTTATTTTGTTATCCGGGAAAGAATGGGAATCGCTGTCTGATCCAGGAATAAGAACCAACTTTCCTGTGTTGAATTCGCCGCCACTCGTCTTCAGGCATATTATTTATATACGGATATAAAAACTTCTTGTCCTGTAAAGGCAAACAATTCATTTAAACCTGGCTATTTGAATAAATGCCTTAATACCCCATATTTCCAAATATATTTTGCTTCTAAAATGATTGGAAAAGAGTTTACTTTATATAAACTTAACAGAAGTAAAAGGGAAATACAAAACAAAGTTTTGGTAAACATTTTCTTAAACTTGAGAAGCTTCAGCTGTTGCTCCTTGCTCAACTCCTATCAAATGATTTCTGACTACAAGACATTGTTTCGATTTTGTTTCTGTTGGCTTAAAAGTTGACCGATTTTTCAAGATTTAGATTTTTAGATCAGATTTTAGGCTTAATTTCAAATTTATAGACAATACACAAATATAGTGGAAGAAAATGGTTTTATTTAAAAGGAAAGTTTTAGATAATAAACTTGGAGGAACAACTTGAGCTTTTAAAATTTTGGCTAATTTAATTAGAACTTTTTATTCTCTTTGTTAGCTTTAAACTTTTAAAGCAAGGTATATTCATCAAATAGTGAGAATAATTATGTAGTAATGAAAGGATAGTAAAATAGGAAAAAGCTTTGAATTCCCGAATAAATGTAAAAGTTTTGGCGAAAATCTGGAGGTTTTTGAGTAAATGTTTATTCGTTCCCTATTTTGAGGCCACAGTTTGTAACGCCTTTAAAATGAATGAATTGATTGACTGAACGCTTGACTCAAAACATTACAATTGATTGCAATTCTTATGTGTTTTCTTTTGGAGTAAATGTCAAACAAAATCTGTTTTTAAACCAATTGAATAAATGACTTAAAATGACTAATAATCTCAGTTTAATCACTGAATTATATGACATTAAGCGTCAAAACACGGATTGGGAAATAAAACTGGAAAATAGCAGTGATTTGAAGAAAAATATTGATTTATTCAGCGATAGAGTCAATGGTAGAGTCGACCGATTGTCGGTCACTAACTTCGACATTACTCTGACCCCTAACCAGAAGCTAAACGACAATAATGACAACAATCATCAGATGACTGTAAGCCAACCAATTGCTGTCAATACAGACATGGCTTCGGAACTGACTGTTCGACAATTGAACGGAAATGAATTGTTTGTGAAAAAGTGTGACCAAAAGTCTATGAGTTCGCCGAACGGCCATAAGTTGACCAAATCGGCTAATAATCATGTCTACGATGGCATCAAAAACGTTGAACAGTATGTCGAACGAAGAAAGATCAATGGAATCACCTGGTACTATTGTCTTTGGCAGAACTGCAACTATGGATCAAATAAATCCAATCATTTGGTATTCATTTGTCTTCAAGTTTTATCATTCATTTTATTCTTTAATTTTATTCCTGTTTAACCATTTTTTTCTATTTTTGGTCTCTAAACAGTCGATCCTTTTTCTGATTAGTATTAGTTTTTCATATCATTTGCCAATTTTTTGTCTGTCCCAGTTCTTGGTCTATCTGTCCTCCTCCCTGTTCGCTAACCGCCCGACCACTCACTGTTAGAACTTGTGCTAATTTGTGTTTGACCCCAATCTCAGACCCAAAAACTCTTTTTAATTTGGATTATTTTTGTGGTGAATATCACAATAATTTGGTTTTTCGTAAATTTTTTATATTTTAAACTATTTTTTCCTTTATTTGAATTTTAGGGGAATTTCGTATATTTTCTGATTTCTTTTTTCGACAATTTTCTATTAAACCCACAGAAAGAGCCCCAAAATGTAGGCACAGTTTGAGGCACAGACGCACAGTATGTGACCCCTCCTTATATTCCAGGAATCCTGTGCTGAGAGAACCCCCGCAGCTATGGCTGTGCAAAAAAGCGGGTTCGCCTTTCATGGCAATGAGTCGCTGCAAAATGTTTTAATAATTTTCTGTCAATTATTTTATTCTTATATTCTGTGAAAAGAAAAATATTCTGATTCTTGACTTAAAAGTCACAAAAAATGTACTGAAAAGCAAACATTCAAATAATGGTATGAATTGAAGTATTAATATAGAAATAATGGTATACATTGGTATAGCGTTTGGCTTTAGTGGTAGTTATTCTCAGGTGGGTTCAGCCCAAACACCCTCGACTGGGAAACTCCCAAACATCCCCTCGCGTTTGAGCATTAAGTCGTACTTCCCTTCAGCTCCAGTTTAGATTTCAATAGAAAAACTCATTTAGACTTTGTCTCTGACTGGGAATGCCCTCAACCCCTATATTCTATGAGTGAGCACCTCCTGAGCAACTGGGGTCGAGTGGCCGTCCATTTGTCGCCTTTTTCCTGATAATTATCGTTTTATTTGACTGGTAAATGAAGGCTATCCGTTGCACAACACATATCCGGCACTTTAAACTAATGCCGGCTTTTCTTTTCACTTTTAATTATCCATTATTTTAAGATTTTCTTACATTAATTCTGTTCTAAAAGCAAAACACTTAATACTTTCCTAATCTATGGACAGGTCCGACATATAAGAGGACACACGGGGGAGCGGTAAATCAATTGAAAATAAATACAGAATTAGTTGCAACTGAATGGTTGTCCCCTTCTATAGGCCCTATGCTTGCGATTGGCCTAATTGTGGCAAAAAGTTCACCGATTCCTGGAAACGAAAGGATCATATTTTAAGCCATAATAAAAAATTATTTTCAACCAATCAATTAAATAATAAATTAATTTCTTCTACGGATCCCAAAAGTGATACTAATTTGAATCAATTCGTTGAAATGCTTAACACAAACAATAATATCTGTGAACCGATTGATATCGAAATCGATGTCAAACCAGAGCTTAGTCTTGTGTTAAAAGACAATAACAAAGTGGATGACTCTGAACAGGAGTTTAATATGTTTATACCAGAAGTGATTGTTAATGAGATTGAGTCAAATGTATCGAATGGTGAAACCAGTTCTTCGACAGTCGACGACTTGACTGCTATTCAACAGTTCATTGAAAGGACAACCAAAGATGGAAAGGTGTGGTATTTGTGTAAATTCAATGCCGAATGCAATTACGGCAGTATTAAAAACCAGCACTTAATCAGACATTTGCGGTCTGTCCATCAGTACGGGGTTCGACCCTTTCCCTGTGAATGGCCAGAGTGTGGCAAAAGTTTTACCGAAGCCTATAAACTAAAGGAACACCAGTTGACTCATTACCGAAAACTGATTACAACTGTCGGTAATAATAATAAGAATTCAATGAATTTGATATTCGATACGAAGAAGAATGACGACAAAGTCGACAATAAGATAATCATCAGTGAAGCCAAAGACTGGGTGCCGCCGATCAATGGTCTCAACCAATCGACTTTCAACAGAATGACATTTAATGTCAGTGACGCACAAACGGCACAACTGTTGAGCCCTAAAAAGGTGGTGATGTCTATCAAAAGTGTGGAACAGTTTGTTGAACGGCGAAAGATCGATGGAATAACCCGATATTTCTGCCAGTGGCCAAACTGTTCCTACTCTAGCAACAAAAGCAATCATTTGGTCAGACATATCACTTCCCACACCAATGACCGCAAAGAAGTTTGTGATTTTCCCGGTTGTGGCAAAAAGTTTACCGATGTCTGGAAACTTAGAGACCATCAGTTGTGTCACACACCTGTCCTCAACTCATTTTGTGTGACCACTCCGACGCCTAAAATCAATACATCAATGGCTTTAGTGCCTGTCCTAACATCCGAAGTGATGGCCACTGACGATAAAGAAAAGCCGACGTTTTATACTCCGAATCCGCACAAAATCCTCATTGAAAGTCTTCGGTCGCCACCCCTTCCAATGCTTCAGACGCTTCCATTTCCGGAAAATTACGAAAGAACTCCTGTCAGACATAAGTCGCCGACAGATATCGTGATGTCTATCAAAAATGTGGAACAGTATGTCGAGCGCCGAAAAGTCAATGGAATAACGTTCTACTTCTGCAAATGGACAGGGTGCAACTACGGCTCTAACAAGTCCAATCATTTGGTCAGACATGTCCGCTCACATACCGGTAATTATATCTTTTACTGCATTTCTAACAAATGATTGGTTAATTGTCACTAAAATGTGTCCACTGTTTAGGTGAACGTCCCTATCCTTGTGACGAATGCGATAAAAAGTTTACTGATTCGTGGAAACTAAAGGACCACAAATCAATTCACGCTAAGAAACAATTAGAAAAGACAATGACTGATCAGAAGATCGCTTTTCTTAACTTTCTTCAGAATTTATCGCAAAACAGTTCAACAAATCAAAAGCCGAATGATTTTGTGGAAAATAGTCCGGATTTGAGCTTAAAAGCCATCACTTTCGGTGAATCGGTCGATACATCCGTTAATTTTGAAGAAAACTCTAATGTAAATAATTGTGAAGAAGAACCGAATGATATGAATTGTGAACAGAATGTCAATCAATTGGATGACAATAATTCCAATGACGTACAAGAAATGGATCTCTTAGTGCCTCAGGTTATTATCGACGAATCGGAAGAGTCTTATGTCAATTTCAATTCAACTGCCGATGAGTCGACTTCTGAAGTGATTATTCCTAATCAGCCGATCCACTACCGGCCCAACGTCTCCATAGATGACTCGTTTCCTGGTGTTCTTTCTATCAAAAATGTTGAACAATATGTCGATAAAGTGCTTAAAAGTGACGGCAATTGGTATGTCTGCAAATGGACGGGTGGCACAGAAGCCGAGTGTGGGTTCAGTACACAGAAGAGCAGTTATATCACTCAGCACGTGTATAGGCATATGGGGGAACGGCCCTACAAATGCCAGTGGACCGGATGTGATGCAAAGTTCAACAAGAAGCAAAACCTTAAGATCCATATGACGTGTCACACCGGAGAGCAGACATTCCGATGCGGTTATCCCAACTGTTATTACACTGCCATCAGTCCGGAAGCGTTGGCCACACACCAGAAGAAACACTGCGGCGATAAGACTTTTCAGTGTCAGTGGAGTGACTGTAGCGCACAGTTCGCCACCGAAATGGAGCTGTTGCGCCACTCCAGAATGCATTCGGGGGTTCGGCTCCACTCCTGTCATTTCCCAAACTGTGATTACGCGTCGAAATATAGGAACAAACTGCAGATCCATATCCGACGCCATACAAACACAAAGCCATTCATCTGTCAGATCGAGAACTGCGGCAAAAGTTTTATAGTAAAGGATAAGTTGAAACGACACGAGAATACTGTCCACAAAGACTTATTCACACAACAAGTGATTCAATTGTAAATGATTTGCGGGTTTTTATCAATTTTTTCATTCAATTATTATATATTTCTTTAATTAAGTTTCTCTGAAATTATTTATTTATTTTATTATATAATTAACGGATTGTTTATACAATTCGAAGGACTTATAACTAAAACTCTCTTAAATTATTTGAAAGTATTCCATAAATAGGCTGTACTTAAGACTGATTTCATATGAGAGTGACTTTGAGGGAGTTTTCCGATTAAATTGAACTCAAAGTTCAGACAATTATCCGAATTCCTCATAAATTATGGTTTTTATGATTCCGTTGTTTTGAAGTCATATATTTTGAATCATATTTTGAAAACAAATGTTTTTTTAGTGAACTAATTGTCAATTAATTTATTCCTCAAAATATATTTTAATTCAGATTAATTTCGGACTCAATTTATTTGAGTAAAGAATTTGTTATTCTGTTCTTTAGACAAACATTTATAAGAAATGAATGACTAATCTATTGACAAATTCATTGAATTTTAATTTAAATCATTGACTAATAAAGGCTTATATTAATCTAAAATCGCTTCATTTTATTACTATTTGATTGTTTCCAATGTTATGATTGAAATTATCGGAAATCCTGGTTCATTTCAAATGATTACTGTCCTTAAAAGGCCTATAAAAGGAAGGGTAGAATCAGAATATATTGTGAGTCCATTATAATGAAGTGGTCGAGTAAAACAAAGAGATAAGGAAAAATAAGGTTGTAAAAGTCAAACCCCTGTAATGCTGACCATAAAGCAATGAACTGGGTTAATAACCTTTAATGATAAAGGCCTTTAGACCCGCCTTCAATGTGTGTGAGCCCCGGGAGGCTCAGAATGCGGGCACATCTGGTGATGAAAAACTTATTGATTGGTTGAAAGGCGCCATCTGTTGACGTATAGGTTGACTGCAGTTGCGGTATGTTTTTCAACACAAGTTTTGTTTATAATTTGAAAAACTAGTTGGTCAGGGTAAGTTTCCATCCATTTCTAATTTGATTCATTCAAAATTGTGGTCCTCTTTATATTTTTATTGATTAGAAACTTGGAGTTTCTGTTTTGGATGAATGCCTTCAATTAAAATCAATAAAAAGTCTTCAAAAGTCTGATGTAATCTTTGTTTTGATTCAATTTTTAGAGCCATTCATATAAAACATTTGTTGATTGAAATGTCTTCAACGCTGTTGTGTCTGAGATATGGTCTGAACACAGGTCTGACAAAACATCTGAAGGTTGGATGTCTTTCGATGAGATGTTTGTCTTCTGCGGGGCCTCCAATTCCGGGCGGAACGAAGACATACAAACGAGACAAACCGCATATGAATATCGGGACGATTGGTCACGTGGATCACGGAAAGACTACTCTGACCTCTGCCATCACCAGAGTGTTGGCCGAGAAGAAGTTGGCAAAAGTGAAGGAATACGATGAGATCGATAACGCGCCCGAAGAGAGGAAAAGGGGAATCACTATCAACACGGGTCTGACATAACCACCGCTCAAACTATTGTTTTGACTTTATTTCTATCGATTGATAGCACACGTCGAGTACTCAACTGAGGTCCGCCATTACGCCCATATGGACTGTCCCGGACACGCCGACTACATCAAAAACATGATAACCGGCGCCAATCAGATGGAAGGCGCCATTCTAGTAGTGGCCGCCACCGATGGAGCAATGCCTCAGACAAGAGAACACTTAACTTTAGCCAAACAGATAGGTATCGACGATATTGTCATTTATGTCAACAAAGTGGACGCCGCCGACAAAGAAATGACAGAATTGGTTGAAATGGAATTAAGAGAACTTCTCACTGAAATCGGTTACGACGGAAATGAAGTGCCCTTTGTTTTTGGGTCGGCTCTCGCAGCTATGGAGGGAAAGTTGCCTGAAATCGGAAGAGACTCTATTATCAAACTATTGGAAACTGTGGACAAACACTTCAAACTACCGATTCGAGATGTGGACAAACCGTTTTTGATGCCAATCGAACACGTCTACAGCATTCAGGGAAGGGGAACAGTAGTTACCGGACGGCTCGAAAGGGGTCGGCTTAAGAAAAATACCGAATGTGAAATATTAGGTTATGGAAGGGCTCATAAAACTTTCATCACTGGTATTGAAATGTTCAAAAAGACTTTAGATGAGGCGGTGGCCGGTGACAACCTTGGCGCCCTCCTACGTGGTCTCAAACGAGACCAGGTCAGGCGAGGAATGGCCATTGGAAAGCCGGGAACATTCAAACCGTGCGATAGATTCGAAACCCAGATATATATGTTGAAAAAAGAAGAGGGAGGCTCTCACCGACCCTTTCTCAACACTCAGAGAGCATTAATGTATGCAAAGACGTGGGACTGTACGGCAGAACTGGTGGCTAATGGCAAAGATATGATGCTTCCCGGCGAAGACTCTGCTGTGGCGGTAAAGGTCCGTATAGAATGACTTGTTTTCTGTGCCAGGATATAACCCTTGTTGTTTTGTTAAACAGCTCTTAAGACCAATGATTATAGAACATGGAAGTCGTTTCACAATTAGAGACAGGAACAGCACTATAGCCACCGGAGTAGTCACTAAAGTACTGCCAGATATGACGCCCGAAGAGAGGACTAAATTTGAAAGAGGAAAGACTCGTAAAGAAAAGGATGAAATGGAGCGAAGACTACAAGAAATAGAGGAGGCCTTCAAAGAACAGGCATAGAGTTTGTCCCAAATTTGACCTTTTTCATTTCTGAGCGAAACAATTTTTTTAAACATTTGATTAAATTTAGTTATTGATTACCGAAAGGAAATAAAAGTCATTTAATATTATAAATAATTTTTGGAGTAATTGTAATGAAAATCAATGAATATTTAAATCAATAAAAGTTTTCATTTCAATCATTAAAAGAATCTTTTCTTTGAATTAAAGGAAAAATCAGACGTTTTATTGGAAATAAGTTTTAATTTGTTTGACTAAATATTAATGACTTGATTGAAGGTAAAGATATATTAAAGCCTTTGTTTATCAATCAATTAACTTATTATTATTGTTCTGATCATAAGACCAGTGCTTTATTTGGTTTAATTCTTCGCAATACCTCCAGATAATGACGTTGGCCATTTTTATCCAATGCGAAATGTTTGACAATTCCTTTTCAATTTTCATCAGACATTTGTTGGCTCTGATAATCATTTCTTTGATAAAAGTGGTCTCACTTTGAAAATTATTACACAAATCGACCAAAACTTTGTTAATTATATTGTCTTTTCTGACGACATCCCAGTAGTAAAGGAATACTATATGAATGGCAGACAAGTAGTTGCGATGGAATTCCAACTGACCGATAATTATGTGGACACAGATGTATGACTGGAGTACTGGCGGCGGATCAGACATTATGTCGGCCACAAACTGTTGGGCCAAACGATATCTCACGTCATTCAGCGTTGTCTTCAGAAAAACGGACGCGTCGTATATATTGATCAAAGAATGGGTGTTCCTCTGGTCATAACTCTCTTTTTCCACCCATTTCACAGAACTGTTCTGAGTTTTGGTCATTTCTTTTTGTTTTGTCTTTGAGTCCAAGATTTTCAATTTGATTTTCATTCTGTTCTAATCTATTCGTTTATTTTTAAAATGTTTGACAATTCTTTTCAATAAATAAGTTTTGTGAGATTCGCGTGAATTTTAATTATGTCTTTAATTGTTTCAAATTTGTGCGGAATCTGTTCTACAGATTAACTTTTGTTTCAAAGTTCTGTCGTTTTCACATTAAATTCACAATAGAGTGAAGGCATTCCAAAGATAGAGTGACCAGATCTACTTGATTTTCCAGGATTCTACTTGATTTGAGGCCCTGATCCTGGGCAATATTTTTAAATTAACATTAAAATCCTTGATTGTTCTTTTCTGGAAAACAAGAATTCCTTGATTTGAGGTCTGAAAATCAATGTCTTTTGCATTAAACTACTTGATTTCTACTAAATATTTCCTTGATCAAGGCCTTTTAATCTGGTCATTCTAATTCCAAAGATCACTTCAATTGAAAGCTTGT
>JAQIWP010000943.1:0-18549 GCA_034695525.1 Euzetes globulus | reverse complement strand
GTTTAATAGATTAAAAAAATTCAGTATATTTTTGCCAATTTTTCTGTAATTGTGTTTTGATTCCATTGTATTGATCAGGGGCACAAATGGAACTAAAATATTCTCAACGAAAGTCAATTAAGAATTCCCTGTCAAATGCCGAGAAGGAAGCCGTGGATAGTATTAAAAGTGCTGTCCATCAGAATCATAGTAATAATAGGAAGAATTGGTTACAAAATTTGAGGAAAAACTGGGACAAATATGTTTACACGTTTTGTATCTTGTTCAGTTATTTATTTTATGTAAGTTGAATTATCTTGCTTCAATTTTTGGATTAACGGCATCTTAATCCTCTATTCCTTAAAAAACTTCTACTCAGATAAAAAATTTAGTTTCCCCGGTTATCTCAAAAACTACAAATTAGCATTAAATTTCATTAAGCTCATTAAGCTATTTAGATTATAATCCTCTATTAAATCTAATTTTATTTTTAGCAGGCTCCTTAGTGATAGGAAAGCGTATGTTATGGTTTTTGTGTGTCTGTCAGATTTATCTTTATAATTGTCCAAGATTATTTCTTCTTAGTATCAGTATTTTAACAATTTGACCAGAACTAGAGCTTATATTCTTAAAATTTACTTAAATTAATTTTATCTATCAGCTTTTTTAGCAGGCTCCTTAGTGATAAGAGGTGTTAAAACTTTTGTTTGTTTGAATTAACTAAAAATATTTAAATCTATTATTTACAAGATTATTACACACTAAGAAGGGTGCTATCAGTTCGGCTTGACCGAGTTAACATCAAGAGCAGGATACAAGTTGACACGCTTGATGAAACATTTTGCAATTAACCAGTTTGTTATTTAATTAATATTTATAAATAATTTTCTTCAAATTGAGTGTTTATTTTGCTAATCAGATTAGTAACAGGGTTGAAAGCCAATCTATAAGCATTACATTTAGGCTATTTTTGTTTAAATGAAATTAGTTTTTTGGGATTATTTTGAAATTCAATATAAAATATTAAATCGATGATTAAAATGCCCATTGGTGAGATAGTCGTATTTTAAAGTTAATAGATATTTTTTTATTATGTCTAGTCTTGCAAAAAACCCCTGTCTCTTGTTTTCAATTAGAAAAAAAAATCCATTATTTGTTCTAGTAATATTAATTTAATTTAATTTTTCGAATTATCGATAGAATGATCATGAACAAAATTGCCGTCAAAATTAAGCAGGTAAATTCTAAGTAGAGTAATGTTTGTGGCTGTTCCTCTATGAGAGGCCCGATTAGGAAGGGGGTCAACACAAGGATAAATTGAGAACTAAACAAAAGTATTGAAGTGATCTTATCCGTCAACTTTATGTAGTTTTCAGCCAGGGATATATATGACGACCAGAGCCCAGAGCATCCAAATCCTAAGTAATCATATAAATAATTTAATTAATTTTAGATCTTGCAAAATATTATAGTTAGTTCATTTCTATCTATGATAATGACCACCTTGAGTGTTTATTTAAGTGTTCTACTAAAGGATCCAGGTGAAAAAAATTCTCTAACAAAATAATTTTGAATTTCTATTTAAAAAAATTGGAATTTTTAAAACGGTTCTAGCTTGCTTTATCACTTTATGGTTCTTTTGCTGAGTCAAATAGAAATGTGGTCATTCTAAAAAATAAAATAGATGAATCTTGGTTACCAATAAGTGCGTTTGCAATCCATATGAAAGTGATTGAGTTTTGGCCAAAATACGAGAAAATCATTGAAACGCAAAGTATTATCAAATGATAGCCAATCATAAACTCGGGCTTTATTTTAATGGCAACGAAGACAGCACAGAGTCGGCCCACTGTGAAGGTGCTCGACATTACAGACAGAATTTCTGCTCCTTTGGGTGCAGTTATTCCAATGGCCAGGAACTGATAGTATGTCGAACTGTAGAACATGTGAGCCAGCAACAAGCCGTTCATACTGTTAATGCTTAGAGCTATCAAAGTAACCAAGGCTTTTCTGGTCCATGATATTTGTTGCAGATCAATTTCAGTTATATTTGCGTTGCTATCAAGGCCAGTTTTACTATCAGGCTTATATTTTGATACGAAATACAGGATTATCAATGAAATCGGAACTAGACAAATTCTATATTTAATAAAAGATCAGGTTAAAATTTTGCTCTGAAATACCTGCAGTGGTAATTGCTCCGGCTATTGACCAAGGTATGATGAGCTTGCTTGTTCTGTTTAATGTATAATTGATATCTTCATTAGAAGTGGAATTTAAAGAAAGATTAGACAAGTATTCAGAATATTCTGGGTTTTTGGTGACATCGCCCACAATGAAGGCCCGCATTAAGAGTGGGCCCAAAATATTGCCCAAACCGAACATCATTTGAGTGGAATGAAGTACTGGTGAGTAGTGGTGTTTCCACATATCGATAATCCATAGATAACTGCCGGAGTCAAAGCCGCCACTCCCCATATTGGCCAAGAAAGCACTGACATAGAGCATCCATAAACTTGGACAAACTGGCATAATAGTCAAGAAAATGCCCATGATCAATGTCATTACAATTGATGTTATTTGTCTGTTGAGATAGTCATAGAGGAACCCCACTGTTGAAAATAACTTTTGAGCAAGTTCATGATAATGATCATGATAAATTATATTGCCTTACGCATTGATCCCAGGACATAGCCTAAACTGATGAATGTGTTGACGTATGCGATCGAAGTCATTGACGTCCGGAACTCATACTTCATGTCAACCATTGCCGTCGCAAATAGGCTCCCAATAAATGCCTGGTTATATTCAAAAATATCATTTAAAAGTCATTTTCATCAATTAGAAAAGTTGAATAAATTACACTGTTCAAATATTCGACGAGAATGATGAGCGTATAGACATATTTGGACCAGGTGCTCCGATGTGTCAATTTATTGGGCTGAGGAACACTTATTTCTAGCACATCAGAAATTTGACTTGAGAATTTTACATGAAATTGAGTAGCTAGCTTATTATCGTTATCCATTCTATTCTTGTTCAATTTATAATCAGCTAATTTAATTAGCCAGCTAATTAATATGAATTTGAACTGATTAAATTGAATTTATGCTGTGCTCAATGTGTACAAACACGAAGTCAATGTTGTATATGATTTGTATAAAACCTTATCGTTGACACAGTTATGAAACTATAAACAAAAGTAATCTTGCAATCAATATGTATCGATAAAAATTGATTTGATATAGATTATTTGTGACGACGAAGAAGGCGGTTATTTATAAAAATGAACTAGCCACATTGCTACATTGTAACTCCTTCAGAAGTATTTTAACCAAGGAACTGCTGTAAATTTAAATAAAATAATTTCTGCAGTTAAGTAACATTTTTAAAGATTGTCAATGAATAGAGATAAGCTTGGACAATTAATTAGATCAGTGCACTTTAATCAAAACATTTATTTCATTCCAGCATCCTTAACACCCTTAACAATCCAAATGTTGTACCCTTAATGATCATCAACTGATCCGCAAAACCACTCTTTGCTTAATCATCTTGTATAGATTTATTGAATTGACCCATTTTATTTAAAAATCACTATTGCTTGCATTTATATTGCTTGGATTTTCGAGTTGTCCATCTAATTAGCCAGACTGATTAAATTGAATTTATTCTGTGCTCAAAGTTTCTAAACAATAAATTAGTTATAAATGTTTTCCTAAAAATCGTATCGTTGACACAATTTTAAAAACTGTAAACAAAACTTATCTTGAAATTATAAAGTGACAAAAATCCTTTACAAATAATTTATTGGGTACAACAGATCTGTCAACTTTAACTTTTTAATAGATTCATTTTAAAAATATACTAGATAAAAAATTGATTTACTTTTTTTATTGAATTATATAAAGCTATTATTATTATTATTATTCCTAAATATAAATGGAATTTATTCTAACATTAAAATATTTTTAAAAATGATAATGATTATCATATCATGCAAGAAAATCAATTAATGCACCTGAATGAGCTACCAGGAAAATATCGGACGTGACAAGATAATTTTAGTGCGTTTGTGCCACTTAAGAGAGCCAACAGAAGCCGTGAATTCCTTACTGTTTGTCTTCTCCTATCTAATGAAGACTCGAAATAAGCAAATACTTTAAGAGTCAACTGTTCTCTCTTCGAAGTATTTTGTCACTTTATCTAGGCAAGTCAAGTGACAATTAACGTCGATGTCTGTCTACAATAGAAAAGTAGTGCCAAACAGGAAGTCATAAGCGCTCAGAATTTTGATGATAACCCAAACAATCTGTTGATAAACAATTTTATCCATAATTAAGATTAAATTATATAATTGACATTGAATTTAATCTTTTAGGTAAACGACAAGATAAATGGGAGATTCCATGTCATTCCTAGTAAATAATAAGGCTAAAATTTCTTTAAAAATGAATTTTTATTCAAGATAATCCGGAACTATCAGAATACAAAATTCTTGGTTTTAAATATTAATAAATTTTTGACTTTTGGTAAAAAATAACAATCGATCAAATCAACTTTCCTAATAGTCCTTGTTTGCATCTTGCTAACTAATCTCTTTATTAATTTGCAAATATTATCTTACTTATATATCGATTCATATAAAGATTAAATAAAAAAGACTTTTGTTTAAACTTTTAATCGAAAAACAGTTCAATAAAACAAATATTTTGTTCTCTTGTTTCAAAAGATAAGAAAAGTATTAATTATTAAGGCTCAACATGGACTATTAGGATAAAATATACATTATTTAAAATTGTTCACCTTGATCGTTGCGAATCGGTCTTTTTGTAATTAAATTTCAACCATTCAATAATTATTTGATAATAAATTAATCTCAAAATTCTATTGAATTCTTGTTATCAAAGGGTATAAAACAAGAGTTTAATAGATTAAAAAAATTCAGTATATTTTTGCCAATTTTTCTGTAATTGTGTTTTGATTCCATTGTATTGATCAAGGGCACAAATGGAACAAAAATATGCTCAACGAAAGTCAATTAGGAATTCCTTGTCAAATGCCGAGAAGGAAGCCGTGGATAGTATTAAAAATGCTGTCCATCAGAATCATAGTAATAAAAGGAAGAATTGGATACGAAATTTAAGGAAAAACTGGGACAAATATGTTTACACGTTCTGTATCTTGTTCAGTTATTTATTTTATGTAAGTTGAATAATTATCTTGCTATTTGTACTAATCTAAATTTTATAAATGCTATTGAAAGGGTCTGTGCAGTAATCTGTTCGGACCGGCAATGGTCGACATGCAGTATTTATTCCACACATCCATAAATATGGTGGGCTATGCCAACAGTTTCGCCAGTGTGGGCTACGTCATTGGCTCATTAAGTAAGTCAATTAAACAAATTCATTGATTGATCAGGAAAATAATACTTCACTTCTAATATTAAAACAATCTTGGGGGTTTAAATTACAAAGATTAAATGCGCCTTTTACTTAATAGAATAAATTTAGCAAAAGTTAATAGCTTTAAAGATTGGATTAGCTTGACCTAGATAAATTTAATTAAATTTCAAGTCCTGTTATCAACCTTTATCCTGGCATAAATAAATAATAATTTTACTCTTTAATTTAACTATCAGCCGGATTCTTGTACAAGTACATCAACAGACAAATGTCATTCATAGTCAACTTAGTCATCCTGGGAGTGTTCATAGCGGTCGAACCACTTTGTACTAGCTTATGGCAATTTTACGGTTCATTTTTTCTCTGGTCATGGGGCGGCGGTGTGTGGGACAGTGGAAATGCAATGTGGGCTGTTGAAATGTGGAAGGAAAATTCATCGCCAGTCCTCCAATTGTCGCAGATGATGTATGGCGGGGGTTCTATTATCGGTCCCCTTCTGATGAAACCTTTCGTTTATGGGGATCTGTCCAACCAGACCGACACCACTACCACTGCCGCACATTTTACAACAGTTCCTACAATATTGGAGACAACCACTGCTCTCTTGAACATTACTAATAACGACGATATTAACTATTCGGTGGACAGGCGTTCAAAACTTAGAATTCCATATCTGATCACCGGAGGCCTTACCCTTACCAGTAAGTTGAATTAAAAATTATACTTCCACTGAACCTTTTTGAAAACTACAACATCTTGCAAGATATAGAGGCTATCATATGGAAAGAAAAAGAGTATTTAAAAAACCTTGTTTAAAGAGACCCGATATGCCTGATATGAGACATAAATTCTCTTTAATAGATGATAGACTGTATGCCTAGATGTTTACAGGACTCTAGATCTAGGAGATACTTTTACCTGACAAAATTTTATTGCTCCCCTTAAAACTAATGTTAAATTACCCTGTTTAAAAAACCGTTTATAAGACAGCACTAACTTGCTCAATTCTTTTTAGTGCCTATAATATTATTGGTGATGTTTTTCGTAAAAAGATATAAAATACCCGAAAAACAAGCTTTTGGTGAGAAAAGTGAATCTAATCCAGCAATTGGCGGAAGTAAACCGAACACATTCGTGGAAGTCTCCCCCTTAAACCGAAAAATACTGATAGTGTTGGTGGCGCTCAGCCTCAACTCATACTCAAGCTTTGAACAGACCTACTTTAACTACAATTCTGCTTATTATCAGTACCTACCCATCCATTTATCGGCGTCCACAGCCGCACAGGTGATGGCCGTTATGGCCAGCGTTTACACAGTGGGACGGGGCGTGTCTGCATTTATATCTACCAAGCTGAAAGCCGAAACCATGCTCATCTATCACATAATCATACAAATAATATCGTTGGCTGTCCTTCATTTCGGACAGAATTCACTAACACTCATATATCTGGGAAATGCAATGATAGGTAAGTTTATTTCACTCCTAAAATTAGCAAGCTAAATACATTATTTAAACATGCAGGTTTCGGATTTTCAGCAATGTGGCCAGCATACTTTTCTTTTTCAGAACAATACATCAAGCTAACTGACAGGATAACATCGATTTACTCATTCACATCAACACTGTTTGCTCTGGCAGCACCATTTGTTCTAGGTCCTTATATTGACAAAAAGCCGGAAATGTTTTTATATGTCGAATTCGGATTGTTCTCTACAGTCATAATCTTGTTCATAATTATCATGTTCATTATAAAAAGATCTCAAAGATACCCTATCTCATACAGAATTAATGAGTGAAAATGCTCTTTTAAATACAATAGATAGGAAAACATTTCACCTTGTGAGTTTCTCAATTCAATTATGATATTTGTACTTATTCAGTATTTATTCAAAAATATTTGAAAATATAAAATGCTTGATCAATTTACTTGTTAAAATTCTATAATTCATAAACTTAAATATCCCAGCTGATTTTAAGATCAGCCTGAATATTTATTTATTTTGCAATTACACAATTAAAACACGATTAAACAAGTTCAAATTACTTGTTCATTCGACAGCAATCTTTTTAATAAATGATTGATTGTTCTTGTTGAATCACCTTATCATAATTTTCATTGTTAATATTCATACTCCTTAGCCACTCTTTGTCTAGTTGTTTTCCTGAGTTATAGATAAATTAAATGATCATTTATAATGATTAACCAGGCTCATTCGATAAGTACTGTTGTTTTCATCCTGGTGCTGCTGATCAGTGGTTATCCCCAAAAGCCTGAGTCCGGCCAAAGCTTTCAAATGGACGAAGTTTTCATTGAGATAATGATCGTAGCCGTTCACAGCCCGTTCTAGGTACTCTTGAGCCTCTTTGCTCTTATTCAATTGAATGCCAATTAATCCCAATTCGCACAACGCTTGTGGCACAAGCGAAAACTCTCTATTGATTCTGGTCTCCCTGTTCATTTCAATTACAATTACTAATTTACAACATTTAATTAGAAATAAACAAGTTTAAATAAATATACTCATCCACAATTGTACCAAAACAGGACTTGGCCTCAGAATATTCTCCCAAAAACTTCAGTAAAACTCCTTTAAAGAAAAGTGTCGTCAAATAATTGTCTAAATATTCTTCAGTTTCTTAAACGAAAACAAAAAACAATTAATAAATAGAATAGAGTTTTATTGAATTTTTAAAAAGAATTTTTACCCAGTTCATATTTGTATTTCTGAGTCTGTTTATCGACTCTATCAAGATGCTTTTTGAGTAAAAGCTCGTCGCCTTTTATGAATGTAAGACAGTTAAACTGATAAAGAATGTCCTAGGTGTTAAAATGATAACAATAAGTGAAATGTTGAACTTTCATATAACCTATCCTCGGCTAAAAATATTAAGATAAAAACTTTTGTTGGGTGAAAATCTCACATTTAATGTTAAATTACCCCGATTAAAGAGCAAAGCAAATATTAGTGGTATACGAAATTGCATCTAAAATCTGTTCAAGCTCAAATAAAATTTCAATTAAGTACCATTTCCGGTAAAATTAGGGTTTCATTGAATTGGAAGTATTTTTCGGAATTAACCACCGCCATCTTCTCCGGGGTAAAAGTTTTGCCCAAACGACGAACTCTCATATCGGGCACAATTCTAACAAGAACAAATTAGATGCACAAGACCACTTCACATAATTGATTTACTTGAAAAGTTCAGACGCTTTCTGTTTCATTTCAGGATCGTTGTCATCAATACTCTTGGCATATCTGAAGGCCGCCTCTGAAAATGTGGAATAGGCGGAAAAGAAGTTCTGGTTGGCCACACGAAACAGTTCCGCATACTTAATGCACTCATCCCATTGACATTTGAGGGCAAAACACCAGGTAAGCTCCCAGTAACAGAATTTTTGAGCTCTACCTGTTTTGTCCTCTAATTTCTTAAAGCAAACAATCGCTTCGTCTAATTGTCCAGAAATTAATTTAATCTTGGCCTCAAAATACTTGAAATATAAGCACTAGTTTTGCCCATAAAAACCATTAGCAATGTCAATCTTATCTCAAAATCAATTGTCATAATATTTTACCTGGGGATGGTCATCTAATTCCTTTTCAACAACCTGGGAACAAACAGCCAGATTATCTGAACCAAGAGTCAAATGAGCCTCAGCAAATGTCCAGCTAAAAATGAGCCACAATCGTGTAATGATATTAAAAATACCAGGTAACTGGAATGCACTTTTATAGAGATTGTCGGCGCCCTTTTGCCCATCACCATAGTAGCCGAAAAAGTTGGCCACCTTCAATATTTTAGGCGGAATCTTGCTGACAATCAAATGAGATATACCTGTTAAAAACCGGACGCAGGCTTCGAAGTTGAGCTCCGACTCATTGTTATCCCAGTTGGTTTTCTTATATTTGATAATTTTAGCCGAACTGGAAAAGTTATTTATATTATTCATCTTGTTTTATTACAGTTCAGGTTATCAAGGAATGACCATAACGAATTTGAAATTAGTTGACTAATAGTTGACTAAACCTGATATTCCAGGGATATTACTTGTTTTTGTTAAGGTATTTAATTTTATCAAAAAATTTGTCAAAAATAGAAAACGTTCATTGTTTATGTTAATTTATGAGACAGGGGGGGGGGAACTCCCTTAGAATAGAAATATGTTAATCATATTTTATATTTAGAATCTACACCTAATTTAAGTAATATTAATTTCACGAATTTTGATTCTCCTTGTTACTTTTATTTTAAAGCCACTTATAAGAACATTCAGTTTATGAATTTTATTTAGATTTAAAAACTGTAAAATAAAAAATCTTGCTTATTTTAATCTATCATTTCAATTCTTAATAACAAGTACAAAGCGATCAAGTAATAAAAAATGAACTAAAACTTAATTTACAGTTTTTAATTCTAAAAAATTGTGAAAGAACCTTATTCTTTAATTTTTGTGGTCTTTAATTACAATTAAAAATTTTACAGGTTGTCTTGATAGTATTTAAGATTTTAGGAAAAATGTGTCTTAGTGGTGTTAAAATAGATTTAGCAAGGCGAAACAAAATTTAAGAAATTACAAATAATTCAATTAAGTGTAAATTCTTATAAAATATGAATAAAATATTTCTATTCTAAGGGGTCCCCCCCCCCTGTCTCATACATTAACATAAGCACTGTATAAAATATCAAATTATTTTGCCAAGGACTAAAAATATTTAAGATTTATGCAAATTCGTATATTATATCTTAAACTTATGAATAGTTTTAATTTACCCGAGTGCTTTGTTAAACCTTTGCATGCGATACATCAATTTAATCAGGCCATAGATGTTCTGGGTGCTGAGCAGACATACAACTACGCTTAACCCCATGCTCAGGGCATGAAGGATTTCAGAATGGGCCTCCACTAGGTTTTAAAAAAAATTAGAAATAAAATAATAAGCATGTTGATTTTTTTCGGATTAAAGCCAAACACTTACTATCCGTATACTTTTGATAGTTTGGTGTTTTGACAAACTTCATAACACTCACAACAAAACCACTTCTTCCTAACTTATTTGTCAACTTGTACAAATCATTGTTCGCTTGCTCAGCTTCATTTAAATCAGACTAAGCAGAACATAAATATTTAAATAAAAAATTAAATAGTATTACCATGTCCATTGT
This sequence comes from Euzetes globulus, assembly GCA_034695525.1. Lineage (NCBI taxonomy): Eukaryota > Metazoa > Arthropoda > Arachnida > Sarcoptiformes > Euzetidae > Euzetes > Euzetes globulus. The sequence continues at coordinate 7,996 of JAQIWP010000943.1, read as the reverse complement.
AAGAAAGGCGCCATAAAGAGTGATCCAGGCTTTTAGAGCTGAATGATAGGGACTTTTATCACAGTAGGACTCAATCTTCTCCAACGTCTTCTTCAGATCATTGCTTTCCATTAAATCATTGAACGCTTCCATTGATTTCTGGATGGAGTCATTATTTGTATATACCCTGTTCAGAATTAATAATATATCTTATTAAAATAATCAAGTACAAATTTGAAAATTGAAGAAAATATGAAAGTTTAGAAAACCACTTAGAAATTAGCTTTCTAAAACTAAATATAATAAATAAATTTCAAAATATTTATTTAAAAACATTTAAGTGTTTAAAGTAACATGTTTAAAGAAATTCACCCTTCATCATTATCATTAGAAGCCATTTGTTTTCCAAGTCCAAAAAGGAGCCAGTTGCCTTCCGTTTTGCCTCTAATACTTTAATAGTGAATTGCAAGCCTCTATTATAAAACTGATGAAGGTTATAACAAGCATAATTTATTCATTGATTCAATAAAATTTAAATCAATTCCATTTCAATGTAGTCAGTTCTCGGCTTAAGGGCATTTGTATTTCTGGTCCAAGATGACTATTAAATCAAAGTTTGTCATAAAATTCAGATAATTTCCATTAGCTAACCTAAGTTATCAGGTCATTTAGAAATTTATTTATCCCGAGTTCATGTTAGTTACCAAAAGTGTTAAGTGAAATATGAGCAAACATAAAATTAGCAAACAGTCCTCCCTTAAGTAGATGTGCTTGGCCGTCACTGGATTTTTTACATTATTTTTAAAATTAGTCACTTAGAAAACAGAATAATTTGAACAAGGAAAATGAAACTTATTTCTCCAATCAAGGGAACAATAATAAATAAATAGAAATAGATTCTGCATAATCACCAGAATAACAAGTATTTGAAGAAAGTGACGTCAATTGTATCTATCAATTGTTGTGAGAAACATGGCTTACAATCAAACCTCTGATCATTTGATTACGTCTTCAATATTGGAGACATCCTGTGAACTATTCTTTTAACAGGTGATAGCACCTAGTCTAGTCACGGACATTCAAATCCTCTGATTATCTGATAGCTTGCAACCTTTACATATGGCTAATTGCAGGGGTAACCAATGTCCGAGTCCTCAGGGCAGGGTTATCCGATGATTTAATTAATTAAAAAAAGAAGGATAAATTGAAAAAAGAAAAACTGACGATTTAGAACTAGATAATTTGGTTCAATTTCATTGGAAGTATTACATTGCCCTGGTCCTATTAATTTGGGCGCCATTATATTGTTAGGACTATTATTTTTTGGGGCGAAAATTTGAACACTTCAATACTTGTTTGTGCATTTTATTGATATGCCCTGACCCTGAACCCAACCTAGCTGTTTAACAGTTCTTCTCACATGTGGTGAATGAAGGTAGATTTATCTGTTACTTCAATCTAGCCAAATGACAAGCAAATTAAACTGGTTGAATATTTTATTAGGCATCTTTTAATTGACGAAGGCTTTCATAATTTTCATTATATATATGCTTGGTAAGTTTCAAAAAATAAAGTAACAAAATAAAGTCAAAATTAAATAAGAAAAATGATAATGCTTATCATATCATGCAAAAAAATCAATTATACACTTGGATCAGATATCAGAAAATTAATGGACGTGACAAGATAATAGTAGTGCGTCTGTGCTATTACTTGAGTGAGCGAACAGTAGCCGTGAATTCCTTACTGTTTGTCTTCTCTTATCTAGTGATGACTCGAAATAAGCAAATACTTATAAGAGCCAATTGTTCTCTCCTCGAAGTCTTTTTAGTTCTTATCTAGGCAAGTCAAGTGACAATTACTGTCGATATGTGTCGACAATTGAGAAGTAGTGCCAAACAGGTAGTGCTCAGAATTTGATGACAACCCAAACATTCTTCTGATAAACAATTTTATCAATAATTACGATTGATTTATATAATTGACATTGAACTTGAGCTTTTAGGCGAACGACAAGATAAAATCGGAAGATCCCATAAATTTACTGATGTCAAGGATGACCTTTATTTAGACACTTGTATTGAGTACATCCCTAGATTATTATCAGTAAATGAGCTTTGATACTTTATCCCACATTATCAAATTACATAAAAAACAAAAAATAATCAAAAATGACCTGTTACTTATTAAAATATAAAGCTATATGTAAGGTCAATTGTGTATCAATTCATGAAAAGTCTATGTAAATTATTCTATAAACAGATATGCTGTAAAAAGCAAGGTAATATAATTTCTGTTGTTGTAATAATTTTGTTTAATAAATAAATTTAAAAATTTTCACTTAATTTTAATATTTTTTAAAACTTTTCAAACAAGTAAAGTTGATTTAACAAAAATGTGCACTTTGCGTTTTAATTTAATCTAGTTGTAAAAATTGTTGTTTACAATACAAATGTAAAGAATTAAACTTTTCAGAAGTGCAAGTGTAGATACAGGACCTTGTTGAATAACAAGGATAATCATTTGAAAGGATAGAATTGATGAGCATACAAAAACACTTGTTTTGAAATGTCAATAACAATTTTGAATTTAATAAGTAATTGCCCAAAGTACAATATTTCGAGCAGACCACCTTGATCATTACGATATCAGTCTTTTTTAATAAATGTTTCAACTATTCAATAATTATTTGATAATAAATTAATCTCAAAATTCTATTGAATTTTGTTATCAATGGGTATAAAACAAGGGTTTAATAGATTAAAAAAATTCAGTATATTTTTGTCTTTTTCTGCATTGTTTTATTTAATTGATCAAGGGAAAAAAATGGAACAAAAATATTCTCAACGAAAGTCAATTAGAAATTCCTTATCAAATGTCGAGAAGGAAGCCGTGGATAGTATCAAAAGTGCTGTCCATCAGAATGATAGCAACAATAGAAGGAAATGGTTACAAAATTTGATGAAAAACTGGGACAAATATGTTTACACGCTTTGTATCTTGATAGCTTATTTATCTTATGTAAGTTGAATGAATTACCTTGCTATTTATACTATTCTATAGTTTTTAAATACTATTCAAAGGGTCTGTGCAGTAATCTTTTAGGACCGGCATTGGTTGACTTCCAATATCTATTCCACTCATCCGTAAACATGGTGGGCTATGCCAATAGTTTTGGCAGTCTCGGCTATCTCACTGGCTCATTAAGTAGGTAAATTATGCAAGATAAATTATAGGCTAAGAAACTAACACTTCCACCTGAAAATAAATACAATCTTGGTGGGGTTAGAATTGAATGATTGATGGCTTTTCAAGAAATATTTAATTCAAATTTCAATTAATAGACTTTATAAAGGAGCATGTAATAATTTATAATTTTACTCTTTTTAAATATCAGCCGGATTCTTGTACAAATACATCAACAGACAAGTGTCATTCACAGTCAACTTAGTCATCCTGGGAGTGTTCATAGCAGTCGATCCACTTTGTACTAGCTTATGGCAATTTTACGGGGCATTTTTTCTCTGGTCATTTGGAGGTGGTGTGTGGGACAGTGGTAACTCTATGTGGGCTGTTGAAATGTGGAAGCAAAACTCAGCGCCAGTCCTCCAATTGTCGCAAATGATGTATGGCGTCGGTGCTATTATCGGTCCCCTTCTGATGAAACCTTTCATTTATGGGGATCTGTCCAACCAGACCGACACCACTACCACTGCCGCACATTTTACGACAGTTCCTTCAATATTAGAGACAACCACTGCTCTCTTGAACAGCACTTATGACGACGATATCAACTATTCGGTGGACAGGCGTTCAAAACTTAGAATCCCATATATGATCGCCGGAGGCATTACCCTTATCGGTAAGTCTTTTTTATCTTGTTAAGTAAAAAAATTATCTTAATTAATTATTTTTGAAAGTGCTGCCTGTAAAATCTTAGAGGGCCTAAAAGTAGCTTGTAATTTATTGGAACTTATTAAAGATTATTTAACGATTACTTTAGGCAACTTTGACCTGAATGTACTTTAAATTAATCTTTATATTATTAAATTTGGTAGATAATTTTAGTTGATAAAATTTTATTATCTTTTTCAAAACTAATGCTAAATTACCCTGTTTAAAAAACCCTTTATAAGACAGCACTAACCTGCTCAATTCTTTTGTAGCGCCAATCATAATATTGGTTATGTTTTTCGTAAAACGATATAAAGTACCTGAAAGACAGGCTTACGGCGAAAAAAATGAATCTAATCCAGCAATTGGCGGAAGTTCACCGAACACACCCGTGGAAGTCTCTCCCTTAACACGAAAAATATTGATTGTGTTGGTGGCGCTCAGCCTTAACTCATATTCTAGTTTTGAAAATATCTACTTCAACTACAATTCCACTTATTACCAGTACCTACCAATTAAATTATCGGCACCGTTGGCCGCACAAGTGATGGCCGTCATGACCGGTTTGTACGCAACGGGACGCGGTGTATCTGCATTAATATCTATCCAACTGAAAGCCGAAACCATGCTCATCTATCACATTGTTACAATAGTAGTGGCCTTGGCCATTCTCTATTTTGGACAGAATTCTCTAACAATGATTTATTTGGGAAATGCTATGATAGGTGAGACTTTTCAATGGAAATTTTATCATCTAGCTCTGGTTAAATAAATTAAAACTTCAACATGCAGGTTTCGGATTTTCAGCAATGTGGCCATCATACTATGCTTTTTCGGAACAATACATCAAGCTAACAGACAAGATAACATCAATTTACTCATTTGTATGCTCCCTTTTCAACCTGGCAGCACCATTTGTTCTAGGTCCCTATATTGAGAAAAGTCCGGAAATATTTTTATACATAGAAATTGGAATGTTCTCTACAGTTATAATCCTGTTCATAATTATCATGGTGATTGTAAAAAGATCTCAGCGATATCCTATTTCATACAGAATTAATGAATAAGAATTTTTTTTATTCAATTTGATAAATGGTACCAGAAATGGTAAAGATGTAATATTCTAAATATTGAACTAGCAAGGCTGTTTCTATTATTTATTAATAAACAAAAAATGTAATATAGAATAATAAAGTTCCTAAAAATATTGAATTTTATTTTATGGCAAGTATAAAATAGTTGTAAAGCTCTATATAGACTGAAATTAGTCCTTTTTACTCATTTTTTGCCTTGTCACAAATAGCTTTACTTTGATTCATCATTTTTAATTTTGTAACTCTTACAGACTGTAATTATAAATATCATTATTATTTAAACTAATAAGAACCAAAAATAATAAATATAATTAAAATTAACAAAAAATTTTACAGTTTATCTAAATTTTTAAAATTGTTTTCAACTAGCAAATTAGCAAGATAATTTTGACCAGTTATTTTTAAAAATTAGGTTCAGTGTCAGAATTTTGAAGATAAAAACTTCCACGAAAACAGAAAGTAAGACAGGTAGTGCACAGAATTTAATGATAACCCAAACATTCTTCTGATAAACAATTTTATCAATAATTACGATTAATTTATATAATTGACATTGAATTTGATCTTTTAGGCGAAAGACAAGATAAAATCACAAGATCCTATAAATTTTCGGCTCGTCAAGGGTGACTTTTATTAACAGGGGATTCCTAACAAGTGTATATAGTACATCCCTAGCTTATTATCAGTGAATTGAGCTATGATACTTTGTAACATTTATTCAACATTATCAAATTAAATGGACAACAAAAAAATAATAACAATTGACCTGTTCCTTTTTAAATTATAATCGCATTTTGAGGGATCAATTGTGTACCAATTTATGAAAAGTCTAGGTAAATAATTGCAATAAACAGTTATGCTGTAAAAAGCATGGTAATAAATATGTTTAATAAATAAATTAAAAAATTCGAACTTAAATTTTATATTTTTTGAAGCTTTTCAAACAAGTTAAGTTTATTTATTATAAAATGTGCACTTTGCACAATAATTTAATCTAGTTATTAAAATGGGTGTATGCAATAAATATGTCTGGAATTCAGCTTTCCAGGGCGCTACAGCAAATAAAGGACAATGTAGAATGACCAGAACCAATTATTTGAAAGGATAGAATTGACGGGCATTCAAAACAATTTGTTTTAAATGCCCGTAACAATTCTAATTTAAACAACAATCCCTCATACAATGCAATATTTCGAGCAGACCACCTTGATCATTGGGGTATCAGGCTTTTTTGGATAAATGTTTCAACCATTCAATAATTATTTGATAATTAATTAATCTCTAAATTCTATTGAATTCTTGTTATCAATGGGTATAAAACAAGAGTTTAATAGATTAAATAAATTCAGTATATTTTTGCCCCTTTGTTTGCATTGTTTTATTTAATTGATCAAGGGAAAAAAATGGAACAAAAATATTCTCAACGAAAGTCAATTAGGAATTCCTTATCAAATGCCGAGAAGGAAGCCGTGGATAGTATCAAAAGTGCTGTCCATCAGAATCATAGTAATAATAATAATAGGAAGAATTGGTTACGAAATGTGATAAAAAACTGGGACAAATATGTTTACACTTTTTGTGTCTTGATTGCTTATATATTTTACGTAAGTTGAAAAATTATATTGCTAATTGTACAAATCTAAACTTTATAAATGCTATTCAAAGGGTCTGTGCAGTAATCTGTTAGGACCGGCATTGGTTGACTTCCAATATCTATTCCACTCATCAGTCAATTTGGTGGGCTATGCCAACAGTTTTGGCAGTGCCGGCTACCTCATTGGCTCATTAAGTAGGTAAATTATGAATGATCAATTATAGGCTAAGAAAGTGACACTCCCACCTTAAAATAAATACAATCTTGGAGGGGTTAGAAATGAATAATTGCTATTCAAGACATATTTAATTCAATATTCAATTAGTTAATCAACTTTTATCCAGGAGCATGTAATCATTTCTAATTTTACTCTTTTTAAATATCAGCCGGATTCTTGTACAAATACATCAACAGACAGATGTCATTCACAGTCAACTTAGTCATCCTGGGAGTGTTCATAGCAGTCGATCCACTTTGTACTAGCTTATGGCAATTATACGGGTCATTTTTTCTCTGGCAATTTGGCGCTGGTGTGTGGGACAGTGGCAACTCTATGTGGGTGGTCGAAATGTGGAAGGAAAATTCACCATCAGTACTCCAATTGTCGCAGTGTATGTATGGCGTGGGTACTATCATCGGTCCCCTTCTGATGAAAACTTTCGTTTATGGGGATCTGTCCAACCAGACCGACACCACTACCACTGCCGCACATTTTACGACAGTTCCTTCAATATTTGAGACAACCACTGGTCTCTTGAACAGCACTAATGACGACGATATCAACTATTCGGTGGACAGGCGTTCAAAACTTAGAATTCCATATTCGATCGCCGGAGGCATTACCCTTATCAGTAAGTCTTTGTTATCTTGTTAAACTTATAAATGCTATTACTCATATTCAATCTTACTATTGTTTTAACCATTTTGTTTTTAATCGCAAATCCTCATAAATAATGAATATTACCCAATTGACACTAAAAGAATTAAGATTATCTAGTTATTAGGAATAAATACTTCAAGGTGTTTTAAACCCTGCTTGATTCGATGAGACTGTTTTCAATTGCTTGTTACCTAATAAAAACTGGACAGGAACTCGATTCAAAATAGACTATTTTAAAGGCAGTTTTAACCAGTACAAAAAATTCTTCTAAACTGATAATAGACTGTAATTTACATTGATCATTATTCTATTGTTTTTAGCCCCGATCATATTATTGGTTATGTTTGTCTTAAAGCGATATAAAGTACCCGAAAGAAAGGCTTACGGCGACAAAACTGAATCTAATCCAGCAGCAATTGGCGGAAGTTCACCGAACACACCCGTGGAAGTCTCTCCCTTAACACGAAAAATACTGATCGTGCTGGTGGCCCTAAGCCTCAATTCAGAATCTAGTTTGGAAAATACCTACTTCAATTACATTTCCACTTATTACCA
>JAQIWP010000942.1:0-18560 GCA_034695525.1 Euzetes globulus | reverse complement strand
CTCTCTCTCTCTCTCCAATTCTTTCCACCTTCCCCTCCTTCTCTCTCTCTCCCCTCCCCTCCCTCTCTCTCTTTTCTGTGTCTCTATTTCCATTACGAGTGCATAACTGAGTGCTTAAATTAAATTAATTGAATGGCTTGTAATGTCGGAAGTGCTTTATGTATGATAGGACTGGACGCTAATGCAGAACATGTTTGCATAATATTATTTGACAGTAAACTACATTTTATACCTGATTTTCGCATTAAAATGGAGTTTCGCACAGAATGTAGAAAATAATTAAATAAGATTCTTGTGTTTTCAGTCAAATGATATTCACTTATTATTAATATTTTCATATATATTGTCACCAAAACAAACATTCTGTTAATGTAGAAGACTTAGTGCACTATTAATAAATAGACTTTCCCATAGGATTGATGAAAGCTCTTGACTTATCTTATGCCGGCTCATCATCTTGATAGTCTAGACATTTTTGTTTCGACCAAAAATATAGAATAGCTTTTCCGACCAAAGTTATTAATTAAACAAAATCTTCTTCCATTCTGTGCCTCCGGTTCTTTCCATCTGAAGCATACTTAAAGTGAAATCTAATCGTTTTTAATTTATTTTGATTCCTGCAAATCCTGAAATTTCATTGACTAAAGTTTAAGCAAAACAATGAAAGAATGTCTGACAAGTGTATAGTTTTACTCAAACTATTTCTTAGGAAAATAATCAATAAAATGAATGGAATGAAAGGTAAAGATTTAGAGGAGGAAAGGGATTGAGAGTCAACAGAACAGAAGTAATGTATGCATTGCTATGTTTGGTATTAATGTTTGAGAGCGGAGTACAGATATGTTATTCAACAGTGAATCTAATATTACCTAAACATTAGTGAAATGAGAGGCGAATCGCATTTCATTGCATACTTTTACAGAACTTATTGATTGAAAATACATTTTTGGACAGATATTTACACAATGAATACGTGATGCGTTCGCCTCTGATCTAAGCCTCCATAGCTCTTATGGTGAATATACTTTGCATTTTCACAATTATTGAAATCTCTTGAAATTTTCAATTCATCGCTTCCTTAAGAATTAATTATTCAAAAACTTTAAGAGCAGTTCTTCTACTGAATAATTCAAGAATTTTATTCATTAGTTCTTAAAATTTATATATTTTTCTTATTATATAATAATTTTTCGTCTATTCTACTCGAAGTCTAAAAATGATTTTCTTATCATTCATTTCATTTGTAAAATATATTCTCAAACTTTGGAGTGAATCACAAAATACAGAACAAAATAGAAAAGCTATGAATAATTTCGGACTAAATTTAATTTGAAGCAAAAAATTTTGATAAATGAAATCGATTTACATTTTTTGCATCCATTGCTTAGAAGAAAACATTTTCATATGAAGAATGAATTTTTCATTTCATTATTAATTTTCTTATTTCTTCAATTCGTCTTCTCTTTCATATAAACTATTAAATTAAATCAAAATCTTTTTAGAAGTCAAGTCTGAAGAGAGAAAAATTCTCATCAAAAATCAATTTACAGAATAAAAATCAGACTGAAAATAGTTGGCACAGAAAAATCAAATCAAATTTGATGACTGTTTGAATGAAAAACTTCTCTATTGTTGTGAAACTAAGAGAAAAATAAATACACAAATGATTGGTATTTGAGAGAAAGGAGAGTAAACTTTTGGCCAAATAAATAGCAAATACTTTTTGCCAATCAATGACTGATTGTATCTGAGATGACAAAGAAGGAGAGACCTATTATATCGCTCGGGAATTATACCAACAGAATGTATGGTCACTTTTCTCTACTCCAGTTAAGTAATGAGATTCAATTCATTGCCGAAGATATATACACTACAGACGACTCTTCCCTATGTCTTGTGTAATACAAGAGCCGGTATTATATCGCTGACAATATATATCAAGAAAATAGATATAAGACTTTGTAATTCACTCCTATTTTCTCTCCTCTTCTTCAGCTTCTATTGCACTGTTTTTGTGTCGCAAAAACTCGAATTGAATTTTGTGTTATTTTTCAGCCAACCTTTTCTCCAATTAATGGCATTCAGTGCTAGCATTCAATACCTCTCTGACAGAGAGTAACTGCAATTCAATAAAAATTTATTGATTTTGATTGCTGTCTATTATTTTTTTTATTGAATTTTCGTCACTACTCTTCAGCTTTTATTCCAATCGTTATTCTTTCAATACATTTATTATTAGGAATATTGGAGTCAAAAATGGAAAAATAAAAATGTTTTATGTCTTATGTCTTATTGATTGCCTTCTATTCCCAGCATATTATATGTCTTATCAACGAATATAAACCATAATTATTGTGTTTCTGTTATATTCAGTTGAGTTTTGCATTATATTCGTTGGGATTCTGTGTTGTCTCGAGATATGAGAATCTCTTGAAAGCCTGTCATTCAAAGAATATCTGGTTTTCTACTTTTTTATATTCAGCACAGAATATAATACTCTGGGCTTTGTTCTAAGCTTACGCACTGTTTGAACATATCATGAATTGAATGGATCTTCAAATCTAAATAATTAATATTTTGCACAAAAACTTTGTCTTTAATGGAGAATATTCTGCATATAATAGTAAATGAGATTCTGTTTTGTTTCGAGAGAGACATTACTATCAAATAAAAGAGTATTATTTTAATTAAGATTCAGAACTGTATGAAAGATAACAATCCTTTTGTTGATTTTATTACATTAAAGACAAGAGATTAGCGTTTCATCAAAAAGAAGATTAAAAGCAGATTATTTGTTCGGCAAAAGGAAATGTCTGTCCAAATGTACAAAAATGTTGCGCTGAATAATGCATTTCATCTATGAATAAATTGAAGGCATCTATCAAATGGTGCTTTGCCCATATTTTTGCGACAAATCTGCCTTCAAGTGAACTCCAATTTTACATATCTTTCGGATAACACTTTTCACTCTTAAATATTTATAATATTTTAATACATTTTTATTGAAAATGAAAAATTCAGTTTCTATTGCTTATTCTGTGCAGTTTCGGGCACAGATTCTGCGAGGAATTACACATTTAATTGAATGGATTGCTAAGGACTGGTATTAGTAGCAAAGGGCAGAACCTCATCCTTTCACTGCCATATCTGTCGAATTAAAACTACTTTTTTGCACTATATTTACACAAATCCTTTTGCTGACTAATCCTTATCGAGTTTACCAAAGAATAGGTTCGACTGTAGGGCAGACATAAAACTCATGTCTTGGCGTTAAGTTCTGAGCGAAACATATTCTGGCAGTAAATAAATTGCCGATCGATTTTTAAATGTTGAGCGCCATATATGAAGCGCTAAGACTCAACACTACCCCTAACTTTCAATTTACAGAATATTTACACAGAATCCGTGAAAAAAATATTAAATTTTAAGCTTTGGGTTTCATTTTGAAAGTATTAAAATTTTGAAATATTTCCAAGACTTAGGAGCAAAAAAATAATAAAATATGATAATCAATAGGGATCTAACATAAAGTGGTAACTCATAAATAATAGTCTTCACCAGTACTCCAAACACTCATACAACACACGCCTTATTATGTGTTGTAATGTATTATTTAATATTAGAGCACAATATTTCTCAGTCATAGTTATTAATGGAAAGCAAACCATAAGAGAGAAAACTTGACTTATTTTCTATTATGGAAATTCTTAACCATTTCGATCGAATTGATAGCTCACTGTAGACGAAAAGCATACCTCAGATCCGTCTTCGTATGGATTGGGTTGGGCTAAGATCAGTGGTGGTCAGCGGGGAACAGCCAGTGAATAAAATATCTCCAAACTGATACCTGCACTCAATAGGGGAATGGATTTCATTTTTTTAAAATGTCGAAATTAATAAAATCTCATTAAATTTTTCTTTAAAAAAATAAGCTCGAATCAAGCTATTTCTGGGCTTATTCTAATGAAACTAATTAGATAAATGAAATTCACATATGAGCCATGAGAAATAAATTGATTGAAAGTGAAAATTATAATATATAAGGCATTTATTATAGGCTGGGCATCACTGTATTGATAATATCTTTCCCTAATAGAGTAGAGCTCTTTCAACAATTGATTGATTCTTGTCTTCAAACAGTGAATTGATTTTTGCATCGACTGACCAAAAAAATAGATTACTGGGACTCAAGATTGAAAGCATTGGAAAAAATTGTGTCAAAAATTCTCCGACAGTTTTCACAGTAAATATGAATTTTTTAGGTACAGTTTCGTTGCTATCTTGCAAACAGCGTTTTTTGTCTGTAGCCAAATGATTGATGCGGTTCTGAAAAATTGATTGCAACCAAAAGGTTTTTCACATAAGAAAAAGATTCATCATTTTGCAGGAAATCATCGATTCATTACTTGAGATAATAATTTAAAAGAAAAGTTTTGCCAAAAACGCTCTTCGGATATGAATATTGATTTTTTAAAAAGACCATTTTTGCTCTCTGTTTGAGATAAAAATCAAAGATCAAGTTTATATACTTCTCACAGAAAATTAAACAACAAAAAGGTGATGAGAATTTCTAATTAATTTTAAATTTATTTTTCTCTTAATTATTATCTCATAATCTTTTGAATTTAATTTGGATGAAAAATTTACGATAATAGATAAAAACTCGGAGAACTATGAAAATCCAGACATTGTTTTATCATACCTATGAAATTTTGCAGAAAAAAGAATTCAATTTCGAAAATTATATTTATTTTTTGTCTCAAAAGAATTTTTATAGGCTTTTAGCGTTGAAAAGAGCCGTTATTTTAGTTCATTAATTTTGTCGATGGCTTAAATTTTTCTGTTTTCTTCAGTCGTTTCTTCAGAAAAAATATATTAAACAATATTAATATCAGACAATAAATTGTGTTTTATTTGTTTCACTAATTTATTGCTTTCAAACATAATTGAGTGGAAGATATTTATTGAAAATTTCGATTTTATAGTTTATGATCAGAGAGTAATCAATAGCTTTGGTTTGTTGTAATAATTTTGAAGTTGTGAGCGACCCATCGCGTCATATAATTGAATGTGGACCAGGAGGCCACCCATTCTTCGTTCCATGCAGACTTGAATTCGGTCTGATCGACATATGTGTGCCCGTCATGGAATCTGCTCTGCATTTGAAGAACTCTTGTAATGTGCAGTTTCTGCCACTCCTCTGATTTGTATTTGTGTCCGTGTTTTGTGAAGAAAGTCATCATCGAATCGAGTGCTGCGAAATGCATTCGATTGACTGTTCCCCAGTCATCTCCCTGTGGGTAATATATGTCTTGTGTGGCGTTACCGTTCTTGGACTTCACATAGATAGTGCCACCCGGAGCGGCATAGGGCGGGTTCGTCCACTTGAGACCGACAAGTGCATTATAGACCAACTCATCGTTGAGAAAAGCAGCCTCTGGTGTCGGAATTCCTGCCAACGCGAACGTATTGGGTGCGCCTAATAGATAAGCGATACATTGCATGTAATCAGGGTGAAATCGGTTATGATTAACACATGTTCCGTTTGCAAATATATTTGTTCCTTTCAACCAATCCTTTACCTAAAATCGCAATTATTTATTTCAAATATTTATTAGAAATAAGAATATGCATGGTAATGTCTGAAAAAGTTGCTTACACTCATTTATTTGAAATGTTGAATGATAAACTTACTTGTTTTCCGTGAAGGACTCGGGTAGATTTAAGATCAGATGGTGTCGAGTAAGAAGATATAATCAATTCAATCATTTTATTGAACCACTTGTGATGATTGGGATGTTTGGGTAACATAACTGTCGAGAGTTGTAGTATCTGTGAATCCCATCCGTTCTCTTCTGCTTTAGTGTCGCCCTTATGTAAGACTTTGCCGTTAATGTCCTGATAATAGGGAACCATGAAATTGATGAGTCGATCCGACTCATAGACAATCATATTCTCGATGTAATCTCTATCGATTGGGTCCGGGATATGATCCCATAGAAGCCAACCTCCCAATCCTACGTAATAAGCCCAGAGAGCAGTTTGCCAACCATTACCCCAACCCTTCGGAGTGTTGATGAGATGCCATTTGGCTAATGATGTGATCAGTTTAAGCGTTATATTCATCGCAACTTCACGTTTGACTTCAGTATGGCTTTCGTTATATAATCCAGTAGTGAGTGATAGCGCCAAAGCCATCGACTCATCAGCACCGGGAAGAATACTTAACTGTTGATTGCCTTTGAAATCCAGATATCTCTGACTTTGTTTTGCGAAATGCTTTGTCCACCAAGAAGTTAATCCATATTTATTGCAATTCAAGTGCACTTTCGCCGAGAGCACAGAGTTTTCATCGTTAGGAAGACTTGTATTTGTCATCAGCTTTTTGCTGATAGGAACGACATAACTCTGTTTACTCTCAGATTCGCTAAATTTTAAAACAAATATAAACACTAATAATTTGATATACATTTCCAACAAATTTTGTTAAATTATTCCTTCAAATAATAATTGTATTTGTTTTATACAAAATGTGAGGGACGAATTTGATAATCATTTCTTATGTAATAACGAATGTTATTTTCTCACGGATTTAGCAAATAAATTAATAGATCAAATATTTAATAGAATTTTATGAAAATAAACATGCTCAAATCAAACCTTATGTCATCTAAATATTTAAAAATGTTTCGTAAAATTCATAAATTCTTATTAATCCTGTAATTAAATGATTCAAATTTATTATTAGATTTTGTTTTAAATGAAAATTTCAAATAATATAATCAAAAGCAATGCTATTTATCCTGATTATTATTCAGAATTAATGTTTAATTAGATTCAATGGAATGCTATTTGAGTTTAGAAGAAGTTCTTTGAATTTGGTATTTAAGTCAAACTGAACTTAAGCCCAGAATTTATTTCAGTTAATTTCAGACTAATTTGATTACTGGACTCTAGTTTTACTATTTATTAACAAAATAATGACGAAAACAGACTAATATTCGCCGAAATTGAATCAAAAGACTCCAATTTGTGACAACAACTGATGTAAAACTAAATAATATCAGAGTAATTGACTTTAATATAATAGAATAAAAGCCATTCTCAGTAGAGTTGTCGAAAAGAAAATTTCTAAGAACTTTCTATTGAAAGTTTCTAGATAATTTTTTGAGTAAGAAATATTTATATATATATAAAAATACTATAAGATATTCTAAAATTCTAATAAATAAATTGAGTTATAAAAAAATTTTTGCCTTAAACAAAACAAAAAAAGTTTAAATTTTGAAAAATATATCTATAATAAGTAAATATTTTGATTTAAAAATGTTTTTAAAAAAAAATGTAACACACTTCAAAATTTTCAATGAATTTTTTAATCCATTCTCTCATTAGACTCTAATAATATAGATATTCAACACTAAATAACATGGATATCCAATTAATTATTTATCTTTGTCTACTATCAATTAATTATGTTAATTTGTTAATTAAGAGAAAGAATATATAAGTTGACTTTCAGTGAATTCCAGAACAACTTATTATAAATTAATTCATTGCAAATTGTTGAAAACATTTTAAAAATTATCTATTTGGTTTATGAAAAATGAGTTTTATTATACATTATTGTATCATATTTTCGGTGTACAGAAAATGCTTTATATTTCTCTATTTCCATACACTTCACATTTTAAATAATAAATTTATTGATTTACAACATTGTCCGCCATTTTTGCCGCCGTCTATGTTTGGTCCACTTAAAACCTAGACCTCCTATTATACATGTGATACCGTGTCTTCCAACTCTACGTGTACCAATAATTTCTTATCTGCTCTAATATGTTATCACATGCACTGACCCTTATCTTAATCTTTGAACGTATGTTATGCCTTATTTTGACTCCATGCACACCTAGAATTGGAAGACATAGTATTCCAAAGCCTAGAAAAATTCTAACCCAATATCAATAATTTCTAGAAATATTCGGCGAAATATTTCTCCTGGAAAAAGTTTGGTTCTTTTTTGACTCTAATTCTCAGTCCATAAACACAATGCATTATCGATTCTATCGGACAACTATTCTATGTCTCATGGATTTGGTCTCATATTCCGGCATCAAATCGTTATTTACATCAATACATAAGAATTCATGTTTTGTGCCGACTTTTGTCTGTTTTTTTACTTTAAAATTGCATTAAAAATAATAGAATCGGTTCTGAAAAGTTTGTTGAGTTTATCGATTGAAATCAGAAGTCGACTCTTTTAATACAAATACAAGGAATGAATGGTAATTGCATTAGTGTTTCGGTCAAACAGAATAATGTCTTTCTTTATAAATAGTGAGTCAAAAATGGTCTATTAATGGAGAGCACGGCTGAGATGAGTCTTAATCTAACCTAACGTTACGTAAAAGCAAATGTAAATATTATATTCGAGAATAAATATTACACTGATGTGAATGTTGGGGACAAGAATCACAAGTAAGAGACTATCGGATGAGATATGGTTCACAAAATAATACCATTAGATGTGGACTCCCTTTCACGCAATCAAATCATTTTCTATCCCTAGAAATGTTTGTGAATAAGAAATGCTAGAAATTGTCTGAAGAGGAACGGGAGGGCTCACAAAATATCCAAACAGTAGTAACACTCAGTTTCTCTGCTTAGAATTAGAGCATCGCCTGTACTCTGTCTGAGCTCTCCTCGAAAGCAAATCTCTTTTTCTATCAAATATAGCGAGAAATGAATTGAAATTTATTCCATTTCTGATTCCGTACTAAAAATTTATTACAACTCTAGAATCGAAAGACACGAACCCAAGGCTTTGAGTCGAGCACTGGATTTCAAGTGCAAAATCATTAGAACATTGATTTGAGAGTAAACTGGGATTTCGTTTGAATTACTTGTTCTCAGTAATGGTTGTGATGTGTTTTCAGCATATTTTTAATTGCATTTAATGTGAGTTCGTTTCTCGTGATTATAGTGTTTTTGAGTTAGTCCTACAACTGATTCTCAAACCAATAAATTGCATAAACATATGCCTCTTATCACAACATTAGAACCTCATTAGTGGTGATTATCTCAACACTAGAAGTTTAGACCACTTTTCGTTGTAATTCTAAAAGAAATAGAGAATCTACACAATAAACAAGTTAACTTCATCTGACTCTATAATCTAGACCTTTTGATGAAAACTAAATAAAATCTTGGTTCATATAGTTTGAAATCTCTTAACTATCTTAATTATCATATCTAACTTATATCTACATATATGTATATCTCATAAATCATCTATGATAAATATATTGTCTTGGAGTATGGATTTGGTAGAATATGGTAGAAACCAGGACTGAAAGGGAAGATCAACTTCTCTTCATCACTGAATTAAATCTTTTTGGTTATAACTAAAACCTAATTTAGAATTAAATTTTAGAAAGCTAGTGGATACATTTGTCAATGAAATCTAGTTTAGCCTGCAACAATTTATGATAATTTCTCTTTCTTTTGCGATTCCCATTTAATTATAAAAGTGGATTCATTTTTCTATAATTTATTATTTTGTTTCATTTGAATAGTTGTCAGTTTGGGTTATATTCAGAACTAAACGAACCATAAAACGGAATATAATATGAAATGCAAAACAAAATTAACGCAAAGCCAGAGCTGAAGACAAATGAAATTCTTCTCAAAGAATAGACGAAAAGGAAACTTTCAATTCAACGCTAACTTAGAATAATAAGCAAATTGTTATAACTTATTAAATACAGTCTAATGTGAATGAAAGACAAAGAATATTACATAAGAAATATAGAGTGAATGTGCAGTAGTTATGCTGTTCTACACTCATTCTCTCATTAATATTCATAGTTTTCATAAGTATTATGCATTTGCTTCTCAAACGTCAGCAATGGTTTGTGTGCATCGCTTTCTCACATAAAATATTGTCTTATTCTGAGTGCTTAGAGAAAGCATTCTTTATGCGCTAACTTACTTTAATTAACAAGAGGAATGAGCAAGCTACACCATTATAAAGTTAGACTTAAAGCAGTTTATTTTTATTAAATTAGAATAGTTTTAAATAATTGAAATAAAAAAATATTGAATAAATAAACATTTTTTGTATAAATGAATGAATTTTATGCCAAATAAAGTCTATGGAAATCATTTGCACCGAATGTTTGGTTACATTTCGGGCACTTTCGTTGACGCGTTTCGTATCGCGTTTTCAGACAATCGTAACAAAAGACGTGAAAGCATTTGTTAAGAACGGCGTCCTTACGTTTCGTTTTACAAGAGGGACAGGTCAGCTCCTCCTTTAGTTCTCTTATCTCTTCCTAAAACCAAAAGAAGTCATTTAATAACAGAAGTCTAAATTGAATGCAAAGGTCAGACCTGAAGAACTTCGTCGGCAGTGGTGGCCAATTCAAACTTCTTTGCCCTTTCATACTTGCGTTTGTAGAGCTGTACCTCTTCGTGAAGACGTTGTGTTTTAAAGAACTCCTGCTGCCAGGCGCTAGTCTTCTCGGCAACAGTGGACTGGGCCTCCTTCACCTGAGCCAAGTATTTCTCCAAATGTAACTTTAGGTCAGCGGCCGATTGAGTGCTTTCGATAGCTTTCCTTTTATGCAATTCCATCGCCTGTTGTCTGAGACTCAACTCTTTCTCAATTGTCGACAAATTATTTTGAAGGAGTCTTTCCTTATCTTCGAGTTTGCGAACCACTTGATTCTGTGCCTCGACCTGAGCCTGAATTGCAGTCAAATTTGGAAAAATTAATAGAATATATGAGTGAAAGAGACAGACCTGTAAAGAGATGACCTGTTCGGTCAGCATTTCTTTCTCTTCTTTGAGAAGTTTATGGATTTGATTGGATTTGATTCGTTCAGACATGAGTTTGAAGTTTGCGTCGTCTTTTTCTCTCAGTTGTTGAAGGAGTCTTTGATTTTGTTCCTGCATGTCCTCAAATGCCTGACCGGTAACTTCCATTTCATTGAGGAGGGCCTCCTCTTCTTGTTTCTGAACGGCTAAATTTTTAGTCATTTGTTGAATATGTTCCTCGTATTTGTTTAGTTTTCTAATGACGTCTTCGTCAACCATTTTTCGACGATCTCTTCGCTCAGATTCTTGTATTTTCTTTAGCTGTTGTCGGAGTTCTTCGATTTCAATCTTTGCCTTCTTTTCATTGGCCATCAATTGAGCCTTTTCTCTAAAAAGACGACAAAATATATTTTTTTAAATGAGTAACAAAAATGATTAGAAACCTCTTGTCTTTATCGACAGACTTAAACATATCGAGTAATAGTTTAAGTTCTCTCTGAGCCTGAACTGAGTTCTTCAGCTGTGTCTTCAGGTCTCGAATCTCTCGAATCAAATCGTTTTCAGATCTGCGCTCAATCTTCACATCAGATTCAATGAGCGATTGGTCCGAATCTATCGATTCTTTTTTGACCACATGTTGGTTGTGATGGTGTTTGTGATGAGGGTGATGTGCCGCTTGATGGCCACCAGGGTACTGTGTCTGAACCATTGACTGCACTGATGCTGATTGAGAGGAAGTGGTGGCCATCGATTGGGAAGTTGACGGCTTAGATTCGATCTGTCAATAGAACAGTCAGAACAGAATAGACAAGAGATAATAAAAAAGACTAAACCTTTTCCTTTTTAATTTCAGACATTTCTTGAATCTCTTCTTTGATATTCGGTTCTTCTTTAACGAGAGTGGAATCGGTGCCAACGGATGGTTTGCTTTCAGTCTGCTTTTCAATATTTGCTGAAGAAATGGATTCTTTTTCTTTGAATTTTTCATCTCTATTGTGATCCAAAGTGTGTTTCAATTTTGTGATTTCATGAGTCGATTCTTTCAACTTTTTCTTAAGTCTGTTGTTCTCTCCTTTGAGCTGTTGGTTATGGTTTTGCAGACTTGTGATCAAATGACGCATTTCTCTATTAATAGGACCGGTCTGTTCATTGGCCGCCAAATTCTGTTCAAATTCTATTCTTAACATTTCGTATCTGAAGAGAGAGAACAATTTAGAAAAAGTACTAAAATTTGTGATAAAATACTAACTCTTTCCTGACTTGAGATAAGGAGTCTTCTAATTGCATGCATTCTGTTCTGAGCCTCTTTTGCATAGAAAGCTCTTCGCTCTCCATGTGCTCTATTTGTCTCAAATGAGCGTTTTTGGCATTTGTCAGCAGAGATCGGGTCTCTTCTAATTGTGTCTTCAATTGCATCGATTCATTATAGAGGACAGAAAAGTGGGACTGAAGGCACTTATATTCAGCCGTTTCCACGATAACCGCCTCAGGAATGCACTGCAACTCCATTTTGAACTTTTCAACCGATTTTAATGTTTCCTAAAAAACATTTAATATTTAAATAGAATTGAATTAAAAACCAAAACAAATACTTTGTGCTCTTTATTCAAAATTTCGAGTTCTGTGAGTCGATTATTAGCTAACTCTCGCTGTTCTTCCAGATCTCGTTTCAAATCCTCTAATTTTGAATGACTGACCGAATCACTGGTATTGACCATAAATTTGGACTCATCGCCACTATTTGATTGGTTTGAGTTCTGCATATCTCTCAACTTCTCGCGCGCTTCATATAAGTGGTCTTCAAGTCTTTGTTCCTAACAAACAAGTCATTAATTTTAAGGCCAATCACAAAACTAAAGCCATACCCGAACTCGGGTTCTATTCAGTTCGAACTCGATTTCATCGATTCTGTTCTTGAGTTCATCGATTTGCTGTTCACTTAACTCCAGTTTATCCCTCATTTCAGACAATTCGAGACCCATTGTGTGGTGTTTTTCGTGCAAAGAAGTCACCAAACAGTTGAGGCTTTTATTTTCATTTGTCAGCTCCATATTGGCCTTCTTTACCGATTCGTCCAAATTAGGCGGCGGTCCGTCCCCTTCATCTCCTAAACAGTTGACAATTAAAATAAGTAAAAACAATACAAATGTGAGTGAAGACAAACCCTTTAAGGCTAACATAATTTTGGCATTTCTTTGAACGATTCGGTCGAAAGCCTGCAACACTTTAGCCACGGCTCGGGTCGAGACCTGAACCCGTTGTTTCAGATTGTCGTCCATTTCTTCTTTGTCCCAATTAGTCAGTTGTCTGAGAAAACTAGTGGTCTCTTCGTTTTCATTCTTGTTTTCGGTTTCATCACTTGTTTCGGCGTCGAATCGAAGCAGTAATACTCGTAAGTCTTCATTCAATTGGTTCCAATATCTGTTGATTACATAAGTGATGGCCTCATCGTTGGTCTGTTTCTTCTCCAATTGTTCGATGCGAGCCCTCAGATCTGCTTCAAGTCTTTGTCTTTGTTGTAGTCGTTCGGCGAGTCGTCTGTTTTGATACCTTAAGACCTGAAAGAGAAGACCAATTAAAACGATAATATATATAATAAGAAGAATGAAATCGGACTCCAATATCGAGTTCTTCTTTGCAGGTGACTACAAGTCGAGGCTGTTCTGCTACAGCCCTTGGTCTCTTCTTCGGCGGTCCCTCAGATGACTGAGACTTGTCATTACTTGAAGCTGAATTACTGGAATCAGTAGAAGAGGACCGCTTTGAAGACATCCTCTAAACTATGAATGAAATTAAATGTTTAATAAATAAAAAATTAATGTTTAGACTATTTTAAATCAAAGACAACAACATTTGTTTTCTATTGACTCCAATCGTTTGTTTGACAGAATATTGTTCACAAAGTTTTGTATCAATTTGTATGAATAGAACATCTAATGTTTTGCGCAAACTCTGGCAAATGTAGTAATAAAATCAGTGCTCAATCTTTACCCAAATCAAGTCTAGTGACCAAAGGAGGGCCCCATTTGGCCTAAAATGCTTTTCTTCTCTTTTATATCTCTAAAATACCCAAAAATCGGACCACTTTTTACTTTTTTTACCGTTCAATGATTATGTTGAGAACGTAACTTAAAATTGACTCTTGATAATTTTAATGTCAAATATCTAAGAATGAATGGTTATTGGTAATATTTACTGCCATTGACAGAATTTCATTTTAAAAATGATGCAAAACGACAACTCATTCTTACAATGAGATCAAAATTCCAATTAATTTATACGAGGAGAAAATTTATCCCGGTTCAGAATATAAGCTGATTAAATGTTTTGTATGTAAACAAAGTAGCACCTCATCTGAGCATTCTACTAAATTTCGTATTTACTGTAAATTATTAAATTGCACAACGCACTTTGTTTACTTACAAAACTTACTCAGCTTATAATCCTTTAAATTTGCCTCTACATTGAGGACGTACTTAAGTAATGAGGCATTTTGAGGTGACATTGAAAATTGATTTCAACTTTCCTGGTACCTGAAAAACTTTGCAATCATGATGCGATGTATAAGCATTAAATGTGCCATCACAATTACACTGAATTGGCTATTTTTAATTTTACCATTACATTAATTAATTGAATTAATGGATAAAAGATCCTGTTTTTCTTATTAAATAATTTGAGAACTTTAGGACCTTTTTATCAGTCAAACAAATAGCTATCTTAAGTGGAAAACAAACACAAGTGATAGGACTGGAAGTGCAGACTAAGAGACTAATAGAGTGTTTTTCAAAAGCAAATTCAGTGGAATATTTGGAAGTAATCTAATCAGCGATAAGTCATATTAGAGGTCAATACAGTCCTTATAATCGTCTCATTTCTGATTTATTGGGTCTTCAGTTCAGTCGAACCACAAATTGCAACCAAAATGAGTTCTGCCATCAGAGTCTTGATTACCGGTAATTTGTCCTTCAATTGTCGTTCAAATTGAATCCAACTTAAAAACATATTGAAATGTCTTCTTTGTTAACGAAAAGGAGCGGCGGGTCAGATTGGCTACAGTCTGGTCCCGTTGGTGGCCAGCGGTCAGGTGTTTGGTGCCGACCAACCCGTCATTTTACACTTACTCGACATCGCGCCGATGGCCGGAGTCCTCAATGGAGTGGTTATGGAAGTGAATGACTGCGCCTATCCTTTGGTCCATTCAATAGTGGCCACAACTGATGAGACCGAAGGCTTTACTGGAGTCGACGCCGCCTTTTTGGTCGGTTCAATGCCCAGACGGGAGGGTATGGAACGCAAAGATCTATTGGCCGCTAATGTCAAGGTTTGGCATAGTTTTGACACTTTTGGGCAAACCTTTAATTTTTCGTATGAATCAGATTTTCAAAAGTCAAGGCAAAGCATTGGCCAACCACTCGAACCCTGACGTGAAAGTGTTGGTCGTCGGCAATCCGGCCAACACTAATGCCCTGATCGCTGCCAAATATGCGGCGCCCAAAATCCCGATTCAGAACTTCACAGCAATGACTCGTTTGGATCAAAACCGTGCCGTCAATCAGTTTGCGGCCAAAAACAACGCAAAGGTTAAGGAAGTGTCGCGAGTCATCATTTGGGGCAATCACTCCTCTACTCAGTTCCCTGACATCAGCAACGCTTTGATTAAAGGCCAACCCGTGCCCTTCAGCGGACACGACGACGCTTTTATTCAACTGATCCAAAAGCGCGGCGCAGCTGTTATCGCGGCCAGAAAGTTGTCGTCGGCTATGTCTGCGGCCAAAGCAGCGGCAGATCATATGCATGACTGGTGGAACGGTACCTATCATTGGGTCATTGCTTCTGACTCTTATCCTAATCTCTAATTCTTAAAGGAACGAGTGAATGGGTTTCAATGGGTGTCGTATCCGATGGCAACAAATATAACGCACCCGAAGGTGTGATCTTTAGCTTTCCGGTAACTGTCGACCCGAAGACAAAGCAGTGGAAGATTGTGGAGGACGTGCCGCTCGACGACGTCGCCAAACAACGTCTTAAGACTACCGGCGATGAACTTGCAGAGGAAAAGTCTGAAGCCTTGGCCGCAACCAGTGATTAATCGGAGAATCCAGATTCTCAAATCAAGTTTTATCTGAATTACAACCCATTAGTAAATGTTTGGGCAATAAATAAGTAATAATTGTTTTGTGGTTTAGTGGGAAGACATTCATTGAATCACTTCTGTTATTATTAAATGATTTTATTTTTTATTCCATTTAAACATTTATTTCATTTATAATTCAATAATGAGTTTTCTGTGGAATTAGAAGAACATTAGTTTTTAGAACAAATAAACTACAGTTTAGTTCCAACCGTTTTCTTATTTGCCCGGAATTGTCATCATTTCCATTGCAGCCCATTCTTATTGTTAAGACTAACTTCTTCCAAATCTGAACATCCAAAGTTTTGCTCATACTATTAGATATATCCAGGATCTCCAAGATCTGGAGCAAATCAAAGCTCCATTTTTTTAATAATCTGGAATATGCGAAAATGGATGTGCAACATTTTGAAGTAACCTAACTAAAATCAGAAGTTCTAACCTATTCAAAGAATATATTTTAAGCTTTGATCGTGCATGAACACTCCTAGAGTATTGATTTTTAACTATTTTATCGGTTTATAGTGGAACGGATGGTCAGAACTTTGGATCTTTCCCAACTAGGTACTAAAGGTCATTTTACCCAACTTTTTTATCAACTATTTCAAAGGAAATTAACTATTTGAATTATATCAAATTATACATGCAAGTTTTTAGCAATTCTTTAATAAATTCAAATCGATTTTGGATTAAAAAAGGGTTGACAAAAATTAAAGCATATCTGGTAATGTGAAGGGCAATAGTGGCCACTCATTACATTTAGATCTCAGTTTTCATTAAATATCTTCATTCATGTCGTATCGACTCTGATGTCTAAACGGAGTTTTCAAAATACTAAATAATTTTAAGTAACAATCGATTGATCTTTGAATTGGAAAACCTTAGAAAGTATTTCATTACTCACTATAACAACGATTGACTTATTTTAAATCGGTTTTAATTAAAAATTGAATAATAAATAAATAACTATTTAATCAACTATTTTGTAGTTTTTTCTCAACTATTATAGTGACTATAAAGGGATGAATAAACAACTACTTTTTCAATACTCTAGTACACTGGTTCGCAACGAGCCACTTTTGAGCCTCAAAGTGAAACATTGTTCATGCGCAAGCATAAGCACATTCAAAACACCGTGTTCAGCTTAGATGAGTTGAAATTTGAAGTATCATGATACTTTCAACTTGAAATTAATAAAACCTTTATTAATTGAACTTTATGTTTATCAATTTAATGTATCTTTTTCTTCAGTTTAATGTAACTGAATGTTTGGTTGGAAAAAACTTAGTTTCAAGTCTAACTAGGACATTCACAAAAAATAACATCAAGATTTTTAGACCCTGAGTGGCTCGTTGCGAGCAAGTACTCTAGTGATAACAACAAGATCAAATCGAATAAACATTATTATATTCAGTAGGGTTAGACATAGAAACGTAGCTTGGACCATCATTCTGAGTTGTAATAGTAGTAGTCAAACATTAATTGTATTCAATCCTATTCTCAGTTCATTTCACATAAATTATTAAGCAATTCAAGTCTGTGTTGAAAAAGCATGCCTACCTTGAATGTCTGCCCACTGACATAGCTGATTCTGCATGAATTTTATTCATTCTTGCTAATCTTTCTTCTTAATAGTCATTTAAAACAATAAAAAGTTCTAACTGAACTGTTCTAGCAAGAATTCAAGTGAAACTAATCTTTATGTCTTAATACTCCCATGTTTGTCATGAATAATGCTTATAATTTGGGGAAAAGCAAGTTTCTAAGCTTAAAAGTAAGCTTAATAATAATTAAAATCCATTTTAATCAAATAACTCGTAACACTCTGTCCCCCGAAAAATGACACTTTGTTTGTGAACAAACGTTTCTGAAAAAATCATTCTGAAAGCTCTCAGAGATGCTCAAAGTCATTGAACAAATACGGGGGTCAATACAATCTTATGCACTAATAATTAAAAATTGAATCTTAGTTAGTTTCATAAGTTAACAAATTAAAGCTTATCAAGAGCTTATATCTGACCTGTCAAATAAAATGAAGTTTTATAGTCATATCGGTTGAACAGTGAACCAAATGCTTCCCTTATGGCAATTCTGGACATCTTCTGGCCGTCATTGAATAAAAGTGAGTCAAATGTCATTCGAACGGCAAAATAGAACCGATATTTGAGTGAAAGTCGACTCAAAATTGAATTATTGTTTTGATTATTGTCTTAATTGTTGTCTTAATTAATGGTTTAATTGAATTCAAAGTAAACAATGCATAGACTCGTGAATGCCATCCATTTTGGCCACAAATATGACCGGAAAAGTTCGCCGAAAGTAACCCAAAAGCTGTGGAAGTGTTTGGAATCAGTTGTCTATCAGACAAGTCGTAATCAGTTCCTCAGAAAGCTATTCATCGATAATATGTCTGAATTCGAGACCGAATTCCAACTGAAGACAATTGTAAAGAATGCTTTAAAAGACCAACTGATCGAAGAAGACGTCGACCCGAAGAAAGGCTACCGATTGCGGCCGTCGGCACAGATGAAGGGCTTCTTAGCCCAGACTAACGATTGGTATTGCTTTGAATGCCATTCCTGTGGACCCAATGAAGAACTGATTC
>JAQIWP010000941.1:0-18564 GCA_034695525.1 Euzetes globulus | reverse complement strand
TCATACGTTTTCGTACGCTTTTGGCTTGACCCCTCCCTCCCCCTCCTGAGCGTACGTACTTTACGTACGTCCCCTAATGAAACTTGATTTCTAGAGTAAATACAGTAAATAAATCTAATTATTGGAATAGATTAAGGATTCCAAACATTGTTTCCTTTCAATAAGTTTTAAGGTTAGGGTCAAAACTATACTATTTTCAAACAAAATTAAATTTCAATTTGGAACAGATGTCGAACACATTTATCTTTAGTTTTTATGGTTTTTGAGAATTTCTTCATTTCCAGTTTAAACTTGCAAAAGTATAGCACAATTCTCATTCTTTTATTAATATTTTTTTTATTATTAATCCCTTTTCGATCTATAATTCAATAGATTGGCACTAAAATCGAGTGACTTATGTGTTCAACACAATTATAAATTATAGATTTCAGTATTCCTACTAATAATTTATCGCTTCATTCGAAAATATTAACTTTTTCTTTGAATTTTCTAAATTTATTAAATGATAAAACTAAAAATTTACTTACATTTGGAATAATAGCATAAAAGTCCACATGCAATGTAAACTTGTAGAATTATTCTTCTATTAAAGATATACCTAGGGGTTTCAAAAAACGGCTAATTCAATTCTGTAAAAAGTATGTGAAAGAACAAAATTTATATATATTTTTTCACCATAGAATTTATTTGAGTCATAGGTAAAAACCCCAATAAAAGAGCTAGAAAAAATATAAAAATAATTCTAGAAAGTAGACATGTTGAACTTTAATTTGACATAAAGACCCCTAAAATCGTTTTGACAATAGACCCAGGGCGTTAAATAAATATCACGTTTTGGGTTTAATGCTGTTTTTATCCTGACTTCATTGGACTGAATTTCAATTATTTTTAAATACATATGTATTTTATAATTACCAGAAAAAGCAACGCAAGAAATCCCTATTTTGTTCCTGCTTTAGTTCAGTTAGATTAAGCTTAATTTATATTAAATCCATTTTAATCGGTAAAATTACAGAAAATAGCTTGCAAAATGGCAGAAATGTTTTGAGATGGGCTCTTTTCTCAGCGTTTTCCTTTTGAATTTCTTTTCAACCCTTAGGGGAGTATTTAGGCAAAATGTCGACCTCAGGGGTATCCCTGTAATACAGAATGTTTTTAGTGAAGGGTTGTCCTCACAAATAGAATTTGATTGCTCTGAATATTGTCTGACTAAATGAATCCCTTAAACTTTTGCCTTATGTTTTCATTATTAATGATTAGTCGTTTGATTGTCTGATAAGTGGTTTGCATTTTGCTTAACCCATCCCTGCATAAATCAAAAGACAATATTAAAATATTTGTATAATCCGTTAATGTATTCTAAACTAACAAAACAGCTCTTAAGCGATGATAAAACCGGAAAATTTTACAACACTTCCGATCGATTAAAACTCTCCGGAATTCCGAAGACTGGCCTTGAAATCGATTCCAACGGAAGCATAATATGGAAACCCGAACCTGAAGTCAGTAATTATTCTAGTATTTCGGGCGCAATCGGGCCCAGTGCCAGTCGGCCGGAATCGCCCATCACTCCAATGGGCCGAATGGCAGCTGAAAGTGCGCCTCATATTTCGCCTTTTGTCCAATTAGTCAAACTAATCAAAAGAGGCAGTTATGTGGGAACTCTTATTGTGATGATGGTATTCCTCTCAAAAATGATTTCAGCTTAGTATTCATTATTGTTATCATTACAGACCTGGTCCATTACATATCACTCCTGGTAAATTTAGTTTAGCTTTACTTATAAGCAATAATAATCGATATGTAAAATGACTGTCAATCAGGTTATCATTTATACTGTTGTTGTGGTCCTGCATAATATGGATGATCCCAAACTCACGCCAGGCGTGTCTAAAGTCCTCGCCAGCATTGGTAGCGTTTGCACTCTGTCTCCTCATTGGACAATATATCTATAGTCTTAATCTGACTGACGAGGAACTACCGGCTCAGGTGGGCACCGTTTCCATGAACGAACTTGGATTCAAGAAATACCTGGAACTCTCTTATCAACCCTTGTTTATTAAAGTATTGGCCAAACAAACAAGATTATTGCATTTGATTTATTCTATATTTATTCTGTTCTCAGATTCTTTACACTCTTATGTTTTGGATAACTCTAAGGCAGTATTTAGAGGACAGGGAGACTGAAAAAAGAAAACGTTTCGCACAGGGAGTTATGGTTCAACCGTTTAATATTAGTTATGGCACTGGACAGGCCGGTGTACCTCGACATGACTTAAGAAGACAGATGAGTTTAGCGACAACCACCGGCACTCACCAGAGTCCAGCCGTTCAATGGGTGGTTGACTTATTAAAAGATTTTTTGATAAAATATTGGATTTGGATCGTAGCCTCAATGCTCATGGTCATGTCACTGAGCGGCGATCGTGTCGTCCTGTACAGGGTCATATATATGGCTCTCTTCTTAACGTTTATTCTGGCCTTTCAGGTCTTAATAATCAATGAACCTTGATCAACTGACCAATTATTTGTTTTTATATTCAGCTGTCGTTTTCGTTGTGGAGACGCTTTTTGTATACATTTTGGTTAATTGTAATAATTTATTCGATGATTATATTGACCGCAATATATACCTATCAGTTCAATAAATTCCCCGATTATTGGAACGACTACTTAATGATCAATAAAGAGCTGTAAGTTTGCCATCATTTCTATATTTGATTATTCAATCAGTTAATAAAATACTGATTTGTAGTTTATTTTTGTTAATATTTATTCACTTTAAAAGTCAGGCAGATTTGGGTCTACAAGTATATGACCATGATGCTTGGATTCTCTTCAAAGAACTCTTTACGCCGACATTCTTTCTGATAATAACCATAATTCAGGTCCATTTTCTGCATAAAAGCTTCCTTGAATTTAGTGACTTCGAGAAGCAGTTGTCGACGACGTCTCCTACGAGCACAACCACACAGTCTGTGACCACTGAATCTGTTTCCACTCCAAACAATCCAAACGATTCCAATGAAGTTAAACTAGAAATTGATTTGCAAAGTGAGTCATCAAATGACACGTCAACTCCTAATACAGTTAAATCAGTGAAAAAGAAGGCGAGCCCTCCCAGCTCTGATCAAAATAAAGCTTCCAGTAGTTCTTCATTTGCGACACCTAACCAGTCGTCACCCGCCAAATATCAGAAGACTCTGAGTATCGCCAAAGACGATCAGTTGAGACCTGAGTCTAAAGCTGAACAAAATGCTGAATATAAGTCCAGTTTAGATGAAATCAAAGAATTGATTGAACTTTTGTGGCACAAACTGGAACCCAAAGTTGATTTGATGTTCGAAGTCATTTGGAGACTTTTGGAGTTACATATAATTAAAGCCGTAATATTCAGCGCTGTATTTGTAGCCATTTCTGATGTATGTTTACAATTGATCACAAATCTATAATCAATGACCGAAAATATATTGATTTATATTTTTAGATCTCAGCAATGAATACAGTGTTTGTAATCCTGGTAGTATTGGCCATGCCTTTCACCCACTTGGAGGGCATCATTTCTCATCTGTTGGGAGTTTGGGCCGGCATCCTCATCATTGTCAAGATGCTGTTTCAGTTACAATTTGCACAACAAATTATTTGGACAACAAATTGCACTCAAAACTATGTAATCACTAATTAGTTATGAAATATTTGTTTACTTAATATAATTAATGAAATTTGTTTCGCTTAAAAGGAGGAAACAATTGTTCCAAATATCTATCCCTTCAATTCCACTGTTGATAATCGAGAATATATTGGATTCAAAAAGACAGACAATATCTTCAATTATATTATTGTGCGTTAAATAATCAGTTTTTATGTTTAATCACTTACTAAGTATTTATTATTGTTTAGGAATATATTGTTCTGATATTAATTCTGGTCTTACGGACTGTTGTAATAATCTATCAGAATTTGTATCACAAGAAGCGTAATGGAAAGGTACCTCCGTTTGGGGTTGTCTTTGATGGAGTCAATCGCAAAGATGCTGATAGAGATCTGAAGGGCTTAACCATGTTTTTGATAAACTATTGTTTTTATAAATTCGGTGTCGAAATCTGTTTTATTCTTCTGACCATTTCCATCGGTTCCCGTAACGACTTATTTAGTGTTTTGTATTCCTTTTGGCTCTTATTTCTCGTTTTGATGAGTCGAAAGACAATCGAAAAGGTGTGGCCTTATTTTGTAGGATTTTTGGTGATTGTGTTACCTCTACAATACCTTTTGTGCCTCGGAATACCTCCTGGTCTGTGCGTCGACTATCCCTGGGAAAGTCTGGGTGAAAAGCTCAGAGATTGGCTGTTTTTGCCTGATTTCAGAAACCCTTTGGAAGTGAATAAACTTTATTTAGACCTTTTCATTCTTCTGCTGTCGTGTCGACAACTCATATGTTTTAGACTCGAAAAATGTGAACTATATCTCGGGGGCAGTAATATTGAGGCTCATTTGGACCCCAATCCTATGCATAACCCAAAAGTTCCCGACTTTTTCGCTTTCGGACACACAATACTTGACTCAATTAAGTCAACGTTTTTCTTCTGCTTCTTTTGGGTCACATTAGCGGTGGTATTCCTGGCCGGAACCACTCGAGTCAGCCTTTTCGCATTGGGATATGTTTTGGGATGTTTTATATTCTTATGGAATGGAAATGAATTCTATTTGAAGCCAATAGAAGTTGTGTTCCGACTCTGGAAGACAATAATCGCCTACACGTCAGCTGTTATTCTTATTAAAGCTATACTTCAAGTATTCATTTAAATAATGAAACCTTTGTTTGATTTGATCGATTGATTTTTATTTGTCTTCAGATCGTTGGATGTGTTTATATAACTGCCCTCTACGCCAACTTCTGTTGGGTCGTCCAACTGCTTGGGATCGCCTGTTTGGGCAAATCTCAAAGTGGCAGTAATAACCTCTCCTCTTCATCCTCTGGTACTTGCTTTGCGCCCTATGACGAGGCCGGCCTACTATGGGATGGAATTTGCTTTGCTTTTCTTTTAATACAAAAGCGAATATTTTGCAGCTATTATTTCAGTCATTTAATCAGAGAAATCAGAGCACAACAGGTGTTGGCCTCAAGAGGTGCTGAACTTATCCATGAAATACAGGCCAAAGAGGTGGCAGATCAGGAACAGGCAGAAAAGGAAGTAATGGAAAAGATTAAACAGAAAATGGATCGGATTAAAGCAGCCCAACAGAAGATGTTCGCCGATAAGGCCAAAAGTATCAAGTCTCATAAACAAGGTATTTCTACTTCGTTCAAAACTTTCCCTTAATTTGTCGAAATTATGAAAAACATTGCTTTTATGAGTTTTCTGTTGAAAAGTTTGTATTATTTCTATTAATCATTAACTTTGAGATAATTTCTGAATTGGCGTTTGACAGAGGACTACGACTATGATGTGTCCCCTTATTCTACAGCTGAGGGCTCCCTTTCTCACACTCCCGAAACAGAAGAGCCATTGTCCCACACTTTACCAACAGTTTATTCCCCGACTCCTTCTTTGCCGACAATAGTGTCGCCTCAATCAGCAATGTCTTCACAACCTGGTTATTTAGAAGTCTATAAAGTGGCTCCAATCCGGTCTATTGACGCCCCCAGTTCTAGTGTCACATTTCCTTCATTTAGTTTTAAGTCTGGCTCTTCTGTTGAAGAAGATTCCTTCCCAGTATTCTCCCCAACTCCTACCCCTGCGCCCTATCCTAATATGGGTACTCTTTTTACTGGTCTGCGTGTGGCGACGGTTGCAACTGAAGGTCGCTCAGACGCCTCCTCAGTCTTCCAATCTTCGACTCGAACTCAAATTCCTCAGCGATTCGTTCGCGAGACTCCCTCTCGAGTCCATTCATTTAAGAGAAAGGCTTCGACTCGATCTCACGGTTCATGTAATTGCGATCTTTGCAGACAATGTTTTGCACTGTCCTTAGCTCTAACGCACTCAGTCTTGTGTTTTGTCTACAATTTATTAGAAGTTATATCCCATTCAAACAATCGATTGGTTTAAATCATTAATTGATTAACTCTATGAACAGCTGTCCGTTCGGGAGGTTATTATATGTTCGATGAGACCGAATCGGAAATCGTTGATTTGAACGAAAAGCCCAGAAAATCATTAATTCCAGACCCGGAAGGCGACGAAATGAGGAAAATTGCAAAAGTTCACGGATTCACTGCAGTCAGTATTCAATTCCTTTCCCCTTTTTTTGTTGGAAATGTTGAAAATTTGCATAAATAACTGTTTAACCATTTTTTACTCAAATTTAATGATAAGTTCTGCGCAAAACTAATGAAAGGAGAGATCGATGAAAGTGAAGCCACAATAGCTTCGGCCGAAATGACAACAGATGTGGGGGAGTCCAGTAAAGACTCGGCTATTGTCTCATTTGACAGAGAACGTACAGATCCAGATGCTTCGAGACGCACCACCTACACTACAATACCCTCAACATCTATCAGCTCTCGTCCCTCTAGTCTTCCACTCGAAAGGAAAGGGTCATCCAAACAGTTCGAGAAAGGTTCCGGCGATCTGTTAGAAGAGGAAGAAGAAGAAGAAGAAGCCGAAGGAGAGGCACAAACTCACAGAAAAGAATCGTTGTTCACAAAAATCAAAAGCTGGCTCTCAATAGTCATACAATTCATTGAAAGCGCTCTCATAAGTATGACCGCAAAACTCAACTCTTTGTCCCGCGATTACCGATATGTCGCCCGAAGACTAGCTGTCGAAAAAAGATATTTGAAAAGAATTTTTGAAATCGAAGAGTCAAATGGTTCCAGATATGACTTTATGGACATTAATTGGAAAAAACGAACTCTCGCAAAGATATCACAATCAACGGTTCCAAAGGAGACTAAAAGTATTGACTCAAATGATGAGTTGCAAAGGAAGAAGAGGTCAAAACTTGAAGCCATTGAAGACACGAAAAAATCAGTTCTATCAGATGAGTAAGACTTATTACTAACCATCTTTTACTTTTAACATTTATCTTTAAAGAGCTATGATCTCAATGGACACCGATGTGGAGGACTCGGCCTTCTTGAAGGCCAACGTCTATATGAGATTCTTCCGATCCATATTTTATGCAATTCTTTCGCGCTCTGAAGTGATGTGTTATATAGTGATTGTTCTCAACCAAATCAGTTCCGCTTCAGTCCTATCACTTCCATTGCCATTGTTTGCATTCCTCTGGGGTTCACTATCTGTTCCGCGGCCGTCAAAAGCATTTTGGATAACTATTATCACATACACAGAATTAATTGTGGTAATCAAATACATATTTCAGTTCCAATTCTGGCCATGGCTATCCAGCGGCAAAGTCGATATCACACCCTTCTATGTGCCAAGAATTATGGGAATAGAAAGATCCGACAATTACGCCCAATTCGACCTGGCTCTTCTTTTAGTCCTTTTCTTCCATCGATTTATGCTGAAAGTAATGTTTTCAATGTTGTTCACAATCAGTGGTAAAATGAATGTTCATTTCAATTGAACAGAGTTTAGGTCTCTGGGATTTGTCCGAAACGGAAATCACTGCTTTCATGGAAAACGCCGAACGCAAGAACTCTTTGTCTTTGGCTCAGACAACATCTTCAGCTGAGAATACCGCTGAAAAAATTAAAGTCGATAAGAAGACCAAGGCTTCAATAGAAATGGAGACCAGTTTACAGGCCAAAGCTCTGGTCGTCTGCGAAACTAAAGGAGACGATGAAGAAAATTTAGAAATGGATTTGCTATTCAGAGAGCCGGACGACCAGTTCTCTGAAATGAGTCCAAGTGATGACATCAAAGAAGAAGGAATTAATGCTATTCTTAGTCTTATCAGTCTTTCGACACTTAAGAAGATGTCAGTGAAGACTTAGATTCGTTATCAGACCTGAACTTATTTAAATTTCTTTTTATTTAATAGAGCCGTTCGTTTCACGAAACCTTTTGGCCACTTCTTCAACAGTGTCTTACACCCTCCCTATCGGATCACTCGAGACGTCTATTCGCTTATGTTTTTGTGTGATTTTATGAACTTTTTTATTCTAGTCTTTGGTTTTTATGCTTTTGGAGTGAGTTTTGTTTTATTTCCATTATTTTGTCCCAATTTAATATCAAATTATTTTATGATTAGAGCGGTTACTCCAGTAGTGAAGACGTGGCCTCTTTTCTCGAAGAAAATAAAATTCCAATTCCATTCCTGGTCACCCTTTTGATGCAATTCGCTTTAATAGTTATCGACAGAGCTATATATCTGAGGAAATACATCAAAGGAAAACTAGTCTTTCAAATTTTGCTTACACTAGGAATGCATATGTGGCTATTCTTTGCTTTGCCCGCAATGACGGAGAGGTTTGTCCTTTTACTTGTATATTACTTTAATTGTTACTCGAATTTATTGAACAGACGGTTCACATCGCGTGAGAATTGGCCGCCGAAGTTGTATTACATTTTTAAATGCATTTACTTCTTATTGTCTGCCTATCAAATAAGAAGTGGTTACCCCACAAGAATTCTGGGCAACACTTTCTGCAAGAAATATAATCTTATAAATTGGTATCTCTTTAAAGGGTCAGTTTATTTGTGAGAATTTGCAAGTTTGTGATACTAATGTTGGCTTCCCTCAGATATATGATAATTCCATTCCTTTATGACTTACGTATGTATATGGACTGGATTTGGACGGACACCAGTTTAGTGTTGGACGAGTGGTCGCTAATGGAAGATATTTTTGTCAATTTATATGAACGCAAATGTGAACTGAAACTGGACGACGAATTTCCCGAACCTCGCGGTAAAGCCAAGAGGAGATTTTTCAAGTATCTGTTAGGGGGGTCGTGGGTCGTACTCATCATCGGTTGGTTTGACTTTCATTGCTTTCAAATTATATAAAATTTATGCCTTACTTGAATAGGACTCATTTGGGGTCCACTCGGTTTGTTCGCTTTGGGCCGAGCCGTCGGTTCCACTAACAAACCTATTGGCGCCACTTTTGAACTGGAATTCGGTGGATACCAACCAATCTTCCGAATGAGTGTTACGGGCACTGCTCTCAACGAAATAAGTGAACCGCTTTGGGGTCGACTCAAAAACAACGATGATTTTGTTAAGGATGCGGTGGCCCAGACATTCATTTCTGGCTACGACAAGGCAGACGTCACTCTCGTCAATCTAAACGGCAACTCCACTGCTATTTGGGGTATAAGCCCTCCCTCTCAGAAGTCTTTGGAGACGGACCTTAGGAGTGATAACATCAGTATTCACGTCAAACTCACTTATTATGTAACGCGTAAAAAGCAACAGAAGACACAGGACATGGACGTCACCATTTCTAGTGAACAGACTATAGAGCTTAAGCCAAAGGAAAACAACAAACTTAGGCTACAAATCGCGCGAATGTTGGCCGACAACGAAGATGAAAATGAAACGGCAATTATTCCTTTCATTTTTCCCAATTACTTGAAAGTTCCTGAAAAAGGAAAGCCTTCTGTTGTCAGACAATTGGCTAAAAAGCAGAAATCAGGCGCCGAATCGAACGACACGTACAGATATAGGAGTGTAGGCATTCTACTCAAGAAAGGCAAGTATGAGAACAGTTCTATGACCTCCTGGTGGGAAGTGCACGACCCCTGTCAGCCCCAATATATGGACAATTTGGATCAATTCTTCCGAAATGATTTACTTTTGGCTGAGAAGTGTGAATATCTGCCTCTCGTTCTGTTTAATGACAAAGTATTCATTGGTTTACTCGCATTTCTTTCTGGATATGGGATTATCGGTATTTACACGACTTTTGTATTTTTGGTGTCGCGTTGGGTTCGGGGCCTCAACTCTGAGTCCTCTTTCAAAGTGATTTACACCCGAATGCCAAACGTTGACCGCGTCTTACAGTTATGTCTCGACATATATCTGGTCCGAGAGAGTCGAGAGTTCGAACTGGAGGAAGATCTTTACGCTAAACTCATCTTCTTATACCGATCGCCCGAAACCCTAATCAAATGGACGAAACCATTAGAAGAACTTGCCTCAGGAGCCCCAGAACAACATCAAAGACCACCACATTCTGGTCGTATCGATCACTGACCCATTTTTAAAAGTTTTTTAATTGTTTTAAACTCTGGTTCCTCTAAACCCGAGGATTAATTACAGTTTTCTAATCAATTTTAATGAAAGTAATTCGAAACAAATAAAAAAAACATTTATTTAAAGTTGAAATAAAAGCGTATTTTATTTGTAGTTTAATTTATTCAGTCATTTGATAAAAACTGATTAATTGATAGAATCTCTTAAATAACCGGATAATTCAAAAATCAATTTGATAGCAATTGAAAAATTTCGTAAAAATTACAAATAATGAATTGATATTCGAATTCAAAATTCGATTAAAAGTTTATTTACAAAAAGTTTTAATGCATTTAAAGCTAAAAATAAGTAAATAATTAATGTTTGGAATAACTATAGTTTATATCGAATACCGATTTTCATTAAAAAGTAAATAAAATGAACGATAAAACGGTTTATCAAAAATAGTTATAATTATTATTATTATTATTATTGTTATTAAAGTAATGCTGCGTTTGTTGCGGTGGTTGTGATGTCTGTCCACCCATTTGTCCCATTTGTGAGGAATGGGACCAATAATTGGCAAAATTCTGTTGGTTTTGCTGCAAATTCTGTTGTAATAACTGTTGCGGTGGTGTCTGTTGTGGTTGGCTTTGGGTCTGTTGCTGTTGCAATGGCTGTGGCATGGGTTGCTGTTGTTGGTGGTGCTGCTGCTGCTGTTGGTTGTGCTGCCAATATATCTGTTGATTCATTTGTGGAGTAAAATAATTTTGGCTCTGATTTTGAAGCATTTGGTTTGGAGTTTGTATTTCCGGACTCATCACTTGTTGGGGTTGTCTCTGTTGTTGGGTCTGTGCTGTCATTCGTTGAGTGGAAACCATTGTTTGATTGGTTTGTGGTCTAATCTGTTGAGTCATTTGTTGGCTGATCGGTTGTAATGAGCTTTGGTTAGTATTTGAGTGGTTAATGTTAACCCAGGTCTGATGAGTCTTTTGTTGGACATGTTGTGCCATTTGCTTGAGTTTGGCGGCCGCCGCCACCGACTGAGCACTACTTTGCTGTGCTTGAGCTGAGGTCGTGTTAGGCATAAGTTGGGTCGTCTGTTGTGGCACTTGTATTGATAGCTGAACAGAGACGTCTTCACTCTTGGGAACGACGGACACCATTGTCATTCGCTGTGCTGAAGGACCGTTCGGGAGTCGTAAATGAATTGGTTGTGAAGTCTGTTGTATCAAATGATGCGATGTTTGTGATTGAAGTGAAGTCATGCCGTTGTTTATCGTTTGTTGTGAGAGAACAGGCATTTGCTGAAGAAGTAGTTGAGGCGCCTGCACTTGTGATGGACCGGTATTGCCTGCGTTCACATAACGAATAGTGTTGTTGTTGATGGCTATCTGCTGAGGGCTTGAGTTCATTATTTGAATGGTAGACCGGTTTGGAATGGTTGTCATCAGATTGGGCTGAATTCTTGGCTGAATCGGATGATAGGAAGTCATCTCATTATTGGTTGGCGTTTGCATTGAATTTGTGACGAAATTATTTGAATTCATGGCATTTGTGTTAAGAATCATATTATTTGCGTTCGGATTAATGTTTAAATTATTATTCAACAAATTGATGGAAATATTAT
This sequence comes from Euzetes globulus, assembly GCA_034695525.1. Classification (NCBI taxonomy): domain Eukaryota; kingdom Metazoa; phylum Arthropoda; class Arachnida; order Sarcoptiformes; family Euzetidae; genus Euzetes; species Euzetes globulus. Next base: position 6,846 of record JAQIWP010000941.1, on the reverse strand, counting down.
TACAATTGTGGCCATTATTTGCGTTATTCTCGCCGTTAATCATATTATTCGAGTGATTAACGACTGGCTGTTGAACTTTGAATGTTGTACTCAAATGTTGACCAAAGTTTCCGATTTCATTATAAGTCGATTTATTGATATCTTCGAGAAAATTTTTGATAAAATCTTCGTCAGCAAAGCCATCATTTGTGACCCCGAAGTCGTCTTCAACCAGATTTGAGTCTTTAAATATATCTTTGATGTCATCAGCACTGATACAATCAAAGCTATTGGGAGGAAAGCCATTAATAGTAGAGCTGTTGTCCTTCAAAAAGTCATGAATGGCTTCAACGGTGACGCTCTGGAAGTACGAGTTGTCGTCGATTTCGCGCTTTATTTCTGGCATAGAATTAATGGATGGGTTGCTCTGAAGTAATGGCTGAGCACTCGGGTTAGAAATATTGGAGCCATCGATTGGTCCCTTCATTTTAATGTCAATTTGCATCGATTGAGAAATCGGTGGGAATTTCGCACAATTATTACGAAATGTTTGGTTATTTGGCGAAGACTGCGATCCTTTGGCCGCACTATTGGCTGAGTTCCGATTATTGGCCACTTTTGCAACTTTTGTTGGTTTCGGTTCGTTTGAATCAGATTTGGGATCAGAACTGTTACTACTGTTTACCGCCGCGTTTGTCCTCTTATTTGTATTTCTTTGAGCAGTTGAAGAGTTGACAGACTTTTGTTGCTTTGATTTATTACTATTTGTGGTATTGTTCTGATTGTTATTCAAGAACTGCTGCTGTAATCGATTGGTTTCGGACTTCATTTTGATGTTTTGGGAGTCGATTGTGTTCTGATTCTTCTCATAACTGATTTTGTGGTGAATTCTGTAATTTCCGACTCTATTCTTCAGTCTTTCGATCATATCGTATGAGTTCTGCTGTGATGGCGAAGACACCATTGATTGTGATAACCCCAACTGTGGTGTCGGTGGAGTTGTCGACTGTTGCGGTTGAGATTCGATCAGCATTTTTATCAACTTTTTGAGACCAAATCAAACAAAACTGCCGTCAATTAAATGATTAGACATTGAACTCAAGACTTAATTAAACTTACATTTAATTTGCAATTAAATCGATTGATTTGATATAAAATCAATAATTTTTAGGCACTTTTCGCGAAGAATGGCACAAATATTGAGATCATAACACAAATGTCATAATTTGTAAGCAATTGAGCGGAAAGTAATGGCGAAACCAATTATCTCGTCATTGATTTCAATAATTTAGTGTAAATTTAAGTCATTTTTGCGTCTTTTAAACAAATGTTTATGTTTTCTGAACGATAGTCACAACAGAAATGAGTTGTGAATCAAATGCTTTGAATCGGTTTTGATTCAAATATTGACATAAAATGTTGTTTTAAATCAAATCCAATTAATATTTGATGAAAACAAATGCAATAAATTGTTGGATGAATTGTTTGTTTGTTTGTCTGACAACGTATTGAAAAAGACTATAATCTTGTTATTATTGCTGGCAATCAAACAAACAAAAGACACTCCTTTCCAATATATAGCCGTCTATTACGACTCAATCGCTTCATTCAATTCCCATATCTTTTAATTCAATTCAAGTAAATCTCTTTTGACGTAAATTATGAACGATTTTATTGATAAAATTGACGGACTGTTGAACTGGTCGTCAGTCAGTCGCCTCTTCTCATAGGATTCTCACAAAACACGTTTACAAACTTGCAATTATAGACCCCTTCTGTTCCTTATTTCACGTCCTTACTGGACAGCCCTCTAATCATATGTTTATTGATTTTGAATTCTGCTTTTAAAACAATTCAAAACAGATTTGGTTACAATTTTTCTGATAATTTCAACATTTATTGCCAGAAATGGGTTCAAAATATTCTCAACGAATGCTTCGTTTGAGTGGAAAAATATTCGGTGAATACCGGAGACCAGAAATGGGTGCGGAAATTCAAAAGGATCGGGTTTACAGAAACGAAGTCAGAGATGCCTTTCAATCGTATCACTACCGCAATGAGAATGTCATCCGTCGACTGTCAGCACTTCCCAAAGATTTGGACGTTGAGCGAAACCCCAAATATTATCCGCCACATCCCCAGCACGTCCTTCTCATCGACAAATTAAGAGAAATGGGACTCTTTAGGTCTGACCCTTTCCCTCCAATTTTACAATTTATTAATCGTTGATTGAATTGATGTCCAATAGAGACGAACACTTGGACTTCAGAGAAGAGATGATTCGACAGAGAATTATGAGAGGCAAAGCCCTCTTTAAGCACAAGAAAGAAGGACAGGACAAACAGGAATAGACAAGTGTTTTAATTTTCAGACAAATAATAGAAACAAATTTATATAAATAAAAATTTTTATGTAATGAATGGATTGAGTGGATTGTGGACTAAACGGGTAGACTCTTTGCCGCAGCTTTTGTTGCAATTTTAGTAACGAACATAAGTCCTGTCTGTCCTCCCGGCAGATAACTGACGACATACCAAATGAGAGCAATCACTTGAATCAATGCGAATAATGAAGTCCATAACGCGCTCTGAATCTATACAAACATTTAATTAACTTAGTTTTTCAAATAAAAGTAAACTCATTTATGTCTGAATTCTCACTTCATATAAAACATTTATATTTGACACACGAACTAATTTATTCAATCAGAATGAGCTGGCATTTCTCATTTATCCTATTTTATAAATTACCCTTTTCCCGATCCTTTAAAGACCTGTCTTTATAAGTCATTTCGGGAATTTCGACCTCAAACAATCGGTTGTTATGTCTTTATAAATCAGTTATAAAGACTGGTCGTTATAATTGATTCATAGACTGCTTTGCTTTGAAATTGTACCAGTCTCAGAATATGGCTCGGTATTTACTTATCATTTATAAAACGCCCCTTCTCCGAAAAATAGCTTATAAAGACAAGTCTTTAAAATTCTGGAAATAGGATATTTAAAAACTCTGTTAGAAAACCGTATATTTAATTGGGGACAGTCCGGGTCAGTTGAAAATCTAATCACATTTTAGTAATCAATGTTTAATTGAATTTTGGAATGTCTCATTTTGATTTAAGAGTGCTAGTTCATAGCTACTTAGTCTGAAGAGAGTTGAGACTTACCTTTATAGCGAAGTATAGGGTCGTCACCAATGACCCGAAATAAGTCAGAGTAAAAGGAAGTCTCTCTTTCGAAAACAAGTGCTTCAAATGACTCATTGGTCCCCAAAGTACTGAAAAACTATTAAATCAATTGAATTTAAATTATGTTTCAATTTTCAAACAAACCTCAAAACTATGAAAAGTGACCCCAAAGTGAATAAAAGAGCGAACTTTCGAGCTTTGAATACGAGAACCGGTATATAAAAACTTGACTGAAATTTGAATCGAGTTAAAAAGGATTATATAATGAAATAGTTGAGTGAATACCAGAGTAAAACACAATAAACCCATCAAAACAAATGATATGAAACCTATTATTCGTTGACTTCGGGACTAAAAAACAAATTAATTAAAATATTTTCAGATAAGAAAACAAATGTCTGAATACCAAAGATGGCAACCAATCATTTGATTCTTTTTGAGCATTTGATGAGAAAGGTAATGAAGAGAACCAACTCTTGGTTGCCGGTCCTCTGAAAGGAAGATCAATGTATTCAATGAGTTTTGACATAAATGTTTTGTCTGAAAAATCAGTCAAACTTTTCAATCAATTGATTATTTAAAATAACTACAAAACTCGTGAATCGATAGTCGATTGTTGTCAAAGAAATACCTGTTATTATCATCGAGAGAGCCATTGATTTCATTTGAATGGTGGGCTTCTTCGGTGGTCAACGGCTGATAAAACCATTCCTTTGCTTTATTTCCATTGAATAGATTCGATAGATTTGTGGTAATTGAAGACTTGGGAACAGTTCGAGTATTGAGATAGTCTTTTAAATCAGTTCCGACCTCAAGAGTTGTTGACATTCTGGACATTTAAATGAGAGAAACACTGTTTTGATTGCATCACAAATACTTAGTGACAATAAATCAATAGAGAGGTCGACATCTGATCCCTGTTTGACATTTGTTTAAAACATTAGTTCAACTAAATATTGTCTAAAATCAGATGAAATTGAGCTAAAAATGTCTAAAATATTGTGAATATCAAAATTGAAGTTAAATTGAGAATTAAAACTGAATTTTAAGGCAATTGAATTAAAGGTCTTTTTGTTTGACAACAAATGAGATCACATGACATATGACTAATACGTAAATACAGAGTTTGTGTGAAAGAGAAGGCATTTTGTTTGTCGTTTCAGTACTGAACTGCAATACAATACCATTGAGTCGATTGAATGTCCATTTAATCTGCCATTTGTTTAGTCATTTATTTTATTTAAATCTTCAAAACTGACGCAAATTTGTCGAATTATTGTCTGAAATTATAATTAAAGTTTTGATTATTTAATTGAAATTCGTTTGCGATTTGTGTTTGACTTTGGAGTCAATCGATTGAGAACTGAATTGTAATTTAAGTGAAAGGAGTTTTCAAAACAATAGGTTTATTACGTATTGATTAAGAGTCGACTGCAATGAAGTTTGCGTACAAAGAGGAGCACCCCTTCGAGAAGAGGAGGGCTGAGGGCGAGAAGATCAGGAAGAAGTACCCTGACAGAGTGCCCGTACGTATCACTTCTTTGAATCATTTGATCCAATTATAAAAATGTCTGTTCAGGTGATTGTAGAAAAGGCCCCGAAGGCCAGAATCGGCGATTTGGACAAAAAGAAGTATTTGGTTCCATCGGATCTGACTGTTGGACAGTTCTATTTCCTGATCCGAAAGCGGATACATTTGCGGCCCGAAGACGCGCTCTTCTTCTTTGTCAATAATGTGATTCCTCCGACGTGTGCGACGATGGGAACTCTCTATCAGGACCATCACGAGGAGGACTTCTTCCTCTATATTGCTTATAGCGATGAGTCAGTCTATGGCACAGAAAATGGCGCCCACGGATCCGATCTGTAGACATGACTCTTGTGGTCAAACCTTATTTGTTATTACAGTTATTATAAATAATTATCATTTATTTGTCGATTAAAAGAAGTGTTTATTTGAATTGCAATGGATTGTAGTTACCGTCTATTGATTTCCGATTAGATATTCAATGTTATGATTCATAACATATTTGTATTGAAATTCATCGCACTTTCAACTTATGTCAACTATTTTTCCCTTAATATCCAAACTATTTTCGTTTTCTTTATTTGTAAGACAATTGACTTTACATTTGTCTTACAAATAACTTTAGATTAGTATTGGTTTTGATTCGAAACTATTTTCAAATATTAAACACATTATTCCTAAGAGTTCGACAAATATCTTATTTTCAATTACGATATGTCCAATACATCTAAAGATTTATTTCAATTCATTTCAATGTCTTTTGTCTTAAAAATATTTCATTAAATAAAGTCAATAACTGAATCACGTTTTTATTATTTCCTCGATTAGATTTTAGATGAGTAAGAATTTATAAATGAATTAAAGGTTATAAAAAAAGAAATAGGAATATGAATGAAATTTCAAGTGAACAAGTTAGGGACAATAAGGAAGTTCATTTCTGACCCTCTTTCTCAAACAGCTCTTTAGTCTGAATGGCTGAACAGATGGTCTTTTATTGGCTGAATTGGTTAAAATTGTCCTCAATATTGTCTTTATTGGAAGTCAGCTTCGGTTGAATACATTCAGAATAAACAATAAATTCAATTAATACAGAGGTGTATAAGGTGGTGTTAACTAGCTCTAAGAGCTATCAATGGCATTTTATTTGGTGATACCAGGACCTAAAATTTCAGTGGATATTTTCAAACAATTCATTTCCAGATCATTTATTATTACAGCCCTGACCGTGATTTTTCAAAAGTAGACTTCAATCTCAGACTTATCATGTGAATCTTAGAATTATCTTCTGACAAATTAGGGTATTTAAATATCAACAAAAGTTTAACATAAAATCTGAATTATCTAGGCAACTTTGATTGAAAATATTTTGCTCTGTCACTTGAAATTGTAAAAAATTCATTTTTAATTGCCTGATTCAACTTTAAAACAAAAATTAAAAGTGGTTTTAAAATCCAAAGATGGGACCAGTATCAAATGATACAAGAGCTGGTATTGACCTACTAATATATTTCAAAGGTTCTTATTAGATTCTTATGCATTTCTACTGAATTATTTAGCATGCAACAGAAGCCAGGTTAAACGATCACTAAAAAACTAGTTGATTTTACAACAACAAAAAATGAATTTTAGATGGTTTGGATCTTTAAAAGTTTTTAAAATCTTTTATGTCTTATAATTTGGGAGTTCTAGAGTCTAGACCTGTCAATTGGGACTTGTACAAAATAGTCAACAGATTAGTTGTGGGCACTTACACTAAAACTGACAATCTCTCAACATTAGACATGGAATCTCAGGGCCAAATTGTCTGAATTTCAGTCACATTTAAAGGAAATTCCAGTTTGACTTCCAGTTTTGTCTACATTTCATATACTAAAAAGGGTGGCAATGTATGACCTCCTCGTCAAATATGTTAAAGGTTATTGGGCTTATAAATCAAAATATTATTTAAAACGTATGATTCAGCCAAAAATCATATAACAAGGGCAAATATAAGCTTAAACTATTTTACTGTGAACTAGTCAAACACAATGTAACAATATAACTATTAAAGCAAAACTTTACTCACGAATAATAATTACACTGGAATGCCTATATAATGAACACGAATGGTTTCAAGAATTTGTTCATTATAGAGGAATGTTCATTATAAAGG
>JAQIWP010000940.1:0-18581 GCA_034695525.1 Euzetes globulus | reverse complement strand
TTCTCAAATGTCGTTATTATTATGACTTATTTGAAATCGAATTAAACCCTTTGACGTCTCGCTAACCAAATGGCCCTTAGATTCCAGTTTACGGACGGCTCGCGCCTCCAAAATAGAAATAAAATTTAATAAAATTCAGTAAAACTAATTTATTGAGTCGGAAAAATGCTTAAAATTAACCTGGTTTGACAATTAATGTTTGAGCGTCAGATCAGACACATTATCCGAACATACAATGTTAAAAGTGCTCTAAACTAAAGCTAATCTTAGGACAGCTGTTCCATTCCGCCACCTGCACTGTCCTAACCTAACTGATCCATTGGTGCCCTAAGCTAAGCCCTAAACAATCCTCGGGCAGTGTCAGCTCAAATTACATTACTCCTAATTTGTTGTCCTATAGGTAAAGTGATGTGCTAACCGTCACTAAGCCCATAGATCTTCAGTTAGAGTCCAATGTGGAGGCGGCGCTCAGTTTAGAGTAAGTTTCTGTAATGGATCGCTGATCTAAGTCTGATCTAAAGTTTTCCACTAATCCTTACCCGAGTCCATTCTTATTCCTAGTCATGTCCTTTGTTTTGTGTGAATCCAAATGGTGTGCGTGAAATCAGAATTCATAGATTGTTTGACTATTTGATTTGAGCTCACAATTTCCCAATTATTTGCCAATTGAACTGTTGTTCACTGATTGGTAAAAAATTGGCTCAATTTGAAAGTAAATTTCTCATTAATTAAAACCTCGTGAGCAGATCCTATCCTAATCAGTACTAACGGTCAAATCGAAGTATACAATATTGAGATTCACCTGTATTTCACTAAATTATCATAGAAAACTAATCACTGATTGCTTGAATAAATTTAAAATTTCAAAATCTCAAAATATTAAGCCTGGCCTTTCACTGCGAAGGAGTTAAGATATAACTTGTGATTATCATTGGTACATTTAATATTTATACATTGTATTTAAACGGTTTTTACAAATTGTAATTTACAATCAAAGTTTTATCAATCTTCATATTCACAACAAAAATGTTTTAGAATTTTGAAGCTGAAGTGCGAATATCAGATGATAATCAAATTAATAATCAAAAGGTTTGCCTGGACAACACTGGAAGCATTCATGTTTACATAACCGGACAACACTTTTAATTGCTTAGAAAATTTTAACAGCATTTTGAGGGGAAGACAAAGTCTATAAACACTCAATAAGTTGACAGTAGAGTCGAATTATTCGATAATTGGCTCAAAACATTTTTAATTGAATATGGATCAAATATAATAATTATAACAATAACTAGTCTAGTTTAAAAGTTAATAACTTTATTTATCTTGCTGTTAGGGCGAATCCTTCATTATATTTACCAGAACTTCAAATATATTTTCTATTGTATAGAAATTATAGTAAATAATTAATTGGTTTCCTGTTGATAATGGCTTAAAATAATTGTTTGTCATTCCAATGGTTTTAATCTCTGGGATACAAATTAAATACATTTGTGAATTCGACGGATAATGACTTCAAACTTGTTTGAAATTATATTCTAATAATGTCTAAAATTTTAATTGTTGTAATTTATATTAATTTATGCTGTGCTCAGTTTGACTCTTTGACTGTGATCACTCAGTCTGGCCCAGTCAGAGGGAAGCGATATGAATATAAGTCTAAATTTAACCAAAGAATTATTAATGCCTTCGTTGGCATTCCATATGCAAAACCCCCGGTTGGTGTCAATCGGTTCAGGGTAAGACAAAAAATCGAAATCGATTTTATTTAATGGGAATTTTCTAACTAAAGTCGCCACAAATGATGGAAGTTTGGTCGACAGAGAAGGATGTGACCAACAATGTTGTGATGTGCCCTCAAGTCTATCAGAGATTCAATTTTGAACTGAAACAACCGATTCGTGAGGACGAAGACTGTCTTTATCTGAATATATTTGTTCCGATTTCATCAGTGAGTCATTTGAATGCAGTTATGTATTAAAGTATAATCGAATTGCTATCAGCGCCCAAACAATGGCTTTGCGGTCATGTTTTACATTCACGGGGGTCAGTTCCAGTTCAGTGGCAAAGACTTCTATCCGCCCCAATATTTACTCGATAACGACATAATTTTGGTGACAATTAACTATCGTTTATCAGTTTTGGGTCAGTCTTTTCTTCAATATAACAATCAAACTAACAAGTACATTTCTATTATTTCAGGCTTCCTCAGCACAGGAGATGAATCATGTCCTGGAAATTTTGGTATACAAGATCAAATAGCAGCTCTCAAATGGGTTTCAAATAATATCAATTTCTTTGGTGGAAATGCTCAAAATATAACTATTTTTGGCCACGACTCGGGTGCTATTTCCACGTCCATACTTTTGATTTCAGCCCAATCGTGGGGGCTCTTCCAGAATGTTATCATAAGCAGCGGTTCTGTCTTTACCCCGGGTGCTGTCAAAATTGCCGATCCTATGATGGCCTTAGATTTTGGTCGAGCAGTTAATTGTGATTTGAGTCCACTTCTGGAACACAATTCACAAAATTTAAGTCAAAAGTTGATCGAATGTTTGCAAACAAAATCAGTAGAGGAACTGATGTCTGGTTCAAGGCTTGAGGGACTCTATCCCAATACCTTTCAATTTACATTTGGTCCGGTTATTGATAGCAACACATCTTCATCGGTAATAGTCGATCAGCCAATACGACTGTTTCGATCGGGAAATTATTGGAAAACTCCATTAGTGACAGGAATAGTATTAAATGAGGGCTCTCTCGACTACTTTGCATATTATGATAAAATCAAAGACTGGACTCTAACCGAAAAAATTGAATATTTGTTCGGAAAATTCAATTACAAGGAATTCTATTCGAAACTATTGACCAAATCTGTCGATTGGTTTTATTTCAAGCGATTGAATGACACAAACATTTCTTTCGAAAACAAAAAACTGTTTTTAAACAACAATAATATATACACACAAAACAAGGATTGGATAAATCGGGAAAAAGAAGAACAGACTCTCATTGATGTGAGGCTCAGAATATTCTGTTTAAAAGTTTAAATTTATTTACACGTTTCAGTCTATCGGAGACTTTATGTATGGGTCGGCCAACACTCTGCTGTTAGACTTGCATTCAATGAACTCGAAGATGACATACCTCTATGTCTTAGAGCACAGGGGATTGAAGACCTTCGGAACACTTCAGCGAAACGGGTCTCAAATAATTCATCGAAATCAATACGGAGTAACACATATGGACGACATCTTCTACCTGTTCCCAACACTTTATAGCGATAATATAACGTCCACTTATGACGAGCCGGTCATCAGAAGTATGTGTCAATACTTCGCATATTTTGCAAAAAATGGCAAATTTTCGCAAACAAATGCTGTTATGAATTATCAAACGTTCGGAAGTTATTGGACCCCATATTCGCCACAAAATCCATATTATATGAGACTGTTGTCAACCAATTCTCAAATAAACAGAGGATTCAAAACCGATTACTTGAGTTTTTGGAATTATTTCGTTAGAGAAATATTCGACGAAATTTACGCCAAAAGGAGTAATGAAAGCCAAATATCGGCTCAATTTATTGGAACCGTTCAGTTGAGAGGAATGATTAAGTTTGGAGACAATAAGTTTGTTATCTCTTAGACAATAATTTATTAAAAATAAAATTTTTAGTTATTTGTCAGAATTGTCTTCACTTTGGTTTCGCTTAATTTTCTTTCTCTTCTTTTCAGATGATTTTGAATTTTGACCTTTTCTTTTGAAAAATCGTTTCCTTTTTCTGTCAAAAGGTTTAATGAATGAAAGAAACGCTATTTAACTGAAGACAAACCGTTTGTTATTTTCGAGCATAAAGTGGGGAACATCACATCCAGACATTCGCATTACGTTTGCGATTGAACGCAAACTATTTTTGTCCTTTTCTGTGAAGAAGGTGATGGCCTGCCCTCTACGCCCAGCTCTTCCCGTTCGACCTTCAAATCAAACCATTGTTTAGTTTTGATGAAAATAATAGCATTAAAAATACCAATTCTGTGTATATAAGAGATGGCAGAAGAGGGGAAGTCATAATTGATAACCAGATTAACGCCTTTGAAATCTATTCCACGACCCATAAGTTCGGTGCAAATTAGAAACCAGACCTTTCCTTCGCGGAAAGATCGGACCACATTATCTCTTTGTTGTTGTGTCCGATCAGAATGGATAACATCGACATTAATTCCGTCATAAATCAATTCATTGAACAGTTGTTTTGCTTTTTCTATTTTATCAACAAATATAAGAACCGGTGCTTCGCATCCGTTTCCAATCAAATCCCTTAAAGCTATTAATTTTCCCTAAAATTCAAAATTGAATTAAAATTAGAGGAAAACTCTGGAAATTGTGATTTAAGTACGTTTTCGTCGCCGACGAATGTCAACTTCTGGTCAACCATTTCTGCGGCTCTGTTTTTGCCGCCGACGATAACAGTGACCATATTATCCAAATTGAGTTTCGCCCACTTTTCTAACTGGACGTCATGTGTGGCGCTGAACATCGCGTGACTTATTTTCGACGATTTGTTGCAGTTCTCGAATATCACTGACAACTGATCCCGAAATCCAGACTCGAAGAGTTTATCGCATTCGTCGATTACTAGCCATTCGACACTTTAAGATAATGAAATATATGCAAATACAAGATTGTGTAAGCTAGTTCATTTAAAAAAAGACGGAATGGTTTACTTTTGAATATTGATGGCTTTGGGCTCCTGCCTCAAGAGCCAAACCAGTCTATTGGGTGTCGTCACCAGAATATCATATTTGAGATGAGAATCCAAACCGAACTTCTTTTTCGCTAAATTAACATTTTTGATGATATGAGCCCTGAGTGCCGTCCCATTAGATATCCAAAGACACTCTCTATGTATTTGTTTGGCCAACTCTCGAGTCGGTGCTAATATGACGGCCCGAAAACCTAATTTTTTTGGTTCTTTCAAATGATGGATAATAGGTATAAGGAATGCCAGTGTTTTGCCGGAACCGGTCGGCGCACAGCATATGAGTTCGCGTTTAGCTGACATCAGAGGAATGGCCTGCATTTGAACGGGTGTCGGCCCAACGAATCCCGATTTCTTGATATTACTTAAAATATTTTGGTCGACATCCAAGTCGTTGAATGAGACAATCGGTTCGTTGACATCACTTCCGTTGACATAAATCCGGTTAACTTTTCGCAAATGATTTATTCGTTCGGTGTTTAACTCAATCAGTTGTTTACGACTTTTAACCTTTTTCTTCGACTTTACTTCACTTTTGTTTACAATTATCTCATCCCTCGGAATAATCGCTTCCACAGATTGGGCAACATTTGTGCCAATACTTCTGTCGTTTGTCTTCAGCTGTAATTTGTTTCAAATTGAATGAGAAATCAGTCAAAAATAGTTTAATCGGAAAAGTTTTACCGAAAATTTTTTCACATCTTTTGCATATTTTTTGTAATCAAATTTAGTTCCGATGACTAACTTCTTGAACGAATCGCTTGAATTCATTTCATTTGAATAGTATTTTCACAAAAAAACAATTAAATGTAAAATAAAAACAAAATACATTTAAAAGAGAAGTCAATAAAAATGTTTTGAATTTGAAAACAAGAGTTGACTTCAAGTCATGCTTTGGTTTTGCAGTCAATTCTAAGGAGACGTTTGTGCCGACTGTTGAACAAAACGCTAACTATTGTTAATATGAACTTTAAATTCCTAACAGAATAAGTAAAGTGCATCGTATAAGTCGGTTACATCAGAGATGGCTTATAGGGGCTCTATTTCCCCCTAAAATTAAAATACCCCACCTTCGCGGCTTCGGCGAGCGAAATGAGCCGGAAAATTTTTGGGAAATATTTGGTAATGATGGTCAAAATTCAGACATTTTTTTGCAAATGGATACCGGAATTTTGTCTTAACAGCAAATTATACCGGTAAATTTGCCATTTTGTTCTTTATTTAAAGGAATTAAAGCTTCAAACTAACAAAATAGCCTAATTAAGCTTATTTTAGAAAAGAATTGCCGCTGTTTTTGGCTTCAAGAAAATTACCCCCCCCCCCTCCAGAAAATATTTGATTGGCCACCCCTGTGTCACATCTATGAAGCATTATTTTATGTTGGGTACTAACAGTACTAACAGTAAGTAATTACTAACAATATCGTAAAAATAAACTTATCTAGTCTTGTGATTAGAGAATATTCTATTTGACCAAGATTAACTTGAAATAGGCTTGAAATAATAATTCATTCCATATTTAATGAAATTAATGAAATTAATTTCTTAGAATTACAAGTTTAAACATTTTTTTTCTTGATGTCTGCAAATTCTAATTTTAAAGGATGAAAATACAACTTTCTAATAATTGGTAGGACCTCTTTAATGCCATAAACTCTAAATTTTACAATTTATTTTAAAGTTGTTGGAATCAAAGAAGGAAAATAAAATAAAAAATGAATAAATGTTTAAAACTAATATTAGCAGGATTGTATCAAGTTTAGCACACAAGTAAACAATTATAACTTTCCTCAAACAAAATCAGATTTTAATACAGAGATAGACAAAAAAAGAAATATATTCACCGATTTTATTTATATTTAACCAGAAGAGTAATAAATTAAACATTTATACAATGAATCACTGAATAAAAAATCTTTTTTTAAATGTAATATCTAAATATATTCAATGAAACCTATATGGATAAGTCCAGACATCTCTGGTGAAGACGTCAATTAAAATTGTTTTGTTCAAAATTTTCAACTTAAGCCAATAAAAAGTGTAAAAATAATAAATACTATTTTTAAATTTTGGTTTAACAGAAGAGAAATTCCATATTTACTCGTTAAGTGATTAAAAAGGTAGAAGATTTACAATCAGTGCGAATAACCATAAAGTAAATCATTCGAAATAAATGTCAAAAAAAGTAAATAATTAAATAATAATAAAAAACAAAAATCATAGTTGTGTTAAATGAGGCGATATTTTCAGTAAAAGTTGTCAAAAAACTATTTCGAAACTCTTTGAACACAAATTATTGCTTTTTAAATATATTTTTGGTTTTAGTAACTCATTTCCAAGGATTTAAAAGCCTATAAACATTGAATTCTTGACATTATTCTCAAATCTCTGATGAAATATAATTGTCTTTAATTATAATATGAGCGAAACATTTCCCTTAAGAATAGGATCTGAACTGATTTTATGCAGAGTTAGTCTAAAACTTTATCCCTGTTATCGATAATAGAGACGACCCATCAAAGAGTCGATTAATTGCTAAAAATAGGGCTCAAGAAATGGATAAACGATTAGTATTAGTTTCAATGCATTTGAAATCTCAATAATTCTTAACCTAATAGAAAGAATTTATAAAAAAAAATGTTGTGAGTAACCAAGCTGAGAATAATGACTGAGAAACATTTCCAATTAAAATAAACAATGTTAGTTGCTAACTAATATATGTTGATTGTTAAATTTGTAATTAAACGGTTGATAACCTTATTGTTTAGTAATTGAAACTTCCTTTCGATATAAAATATTGACTGATTTAGTCCTTGGTTGCTCTAACTTCAATTATGAAACACTGAAATAATTGCAGCACAAATTGTTTTTGCATTAATTATCTGCTTTCAACACTATTTTAAACATTAGTTTAAGAATTTTTAAATGTCTTTAATTCAATCGAATGACATTAATATTGATTTTGTTTAAAGAAAAAAAAAATAAACTGAAAATTCAAAAATTGCTAGTTTGAGGTCAGGTCATTTTATAATAGAATTCAAAAGAAATTAGACAACAATTAGATAATTTTTACAAAAAAATGACATTAATACATTTATGAAATTTTTTGATAAATATTAAAAGTAGATTAAAGCGAGAGTTTGGTTGAATGTATTTCATGGATGCTTTAATATTGGTCTCAGTTCTCCTTTTCATTCATTCAAATTGATCATGCAAATGTTGAGATATTTCACCCATTCAGCCAATAAATGGATATTAAGGTTAATTCACCAAAAAATTGAATGTTTTGTCCAAATTATAGGTTTGAAAATTATATTCCTTTTCATAAAATATACCATAAAATGATAATCAAATGACTGCAATAACTGTATATTAATTATAAGAAGAAATTTTACTTTTAATTTGATTCACTTTCACAAAAAAGATGAGTTCACACATAAGCAGTGAGAAAGAGTTTTGTTGATTATCTAATTTGAAAAGCACTTCAATACAATTATCAATTCCACGAACAAAATTCATTTTATTCAAATTGAATTGGAATAAAAATTGGTGGGTGTCTTAGGCGTCAACTCTTATCAGTGTTTGTTTGCCAGCAATAAATTGGATAAAAAAATCAATTATTCATTAAAATCGAATGTTATTTAAGAAATACAATTCAGAAATGATTTTTCAAACAAAATTCTTGGGTTCGATGACCTATAAAATAATATTTGTTTGCATTTTATAAAAGTTATGACCTCTCAGTGCTCAGGTTTGATCATAATAATTGAGGACAGACTATGGAAATGACGCTTCTTTTTGAGAAAAGTTTAAGAAACAATTTTTTGCTGAATTCATTTGTTTGGTATTTACTTATGGGTTAACTCTTGACTTAATTGTTATTTACATTATTTTTCTAATTATATAAAATGTTTGTCCGTTAAGAAAGATGTTATCAAAGCATACAATAGCCTTCACTCATAGCAAAAGTAATAATCATTAGTTTGAAAGCAAATTGTTTTTTGTTTGCATATAAATAAAATAAGAGACAATTGAAATGTTTGAAAAAATAGCTGAAATTCTGTTCAGTAGACTTCAAAATGAAAAGTAAAGCCATAAAAGTGACAAACAGTTAAAGATGAAGATTTGTCTTATGATATACTCTAAAGTGATTTTGCAGAACAGTTGTGTTTGGCGATAGGGATAACTCGTTTGGAGCGACACTACGCCAGATGTTACCTAACAGGTTGTTGTAGTCAAACACCAGCCAATCAATGCCTTTAACACTAAAACAAATTTCGCTCAACTTTTCTTCAGTATCTGAAAACTGCTTTATTGCAAACCAAATAAAAATTGAGGACATGTTCGCCGATCGCTCGGCACAGCCAGAAGTCATCTGATTTGCTTTCACTTTGCGAGTGATGCCCAGACTAAAGTACTAATCATAGTGAGGACCACCATCTAGACTATGGCATCTTCATAAATTCAATTGTCTTCTCATTCAAAGTCTGTTCTGAAAAGATTTGCGCTCAAAACTCAACGCAATCGACTGTCTCTGTATATTGACTTGAAGATTGTGTCGGAACATTTAGGTTTAGTGATTCAAACTCAGTGGAACTGCTTTCAAAACACAGGCTGAAAATGCCCCCTCACGTGACTCAAAGCCAGTTGACTCTGACCAGTGCCAATACGGAGCCCATTACCGAAAAATTTAGGTATGTTCAAATTGTTTTACCAATTCTGTATGAACTGTCATATTGGACCATGATCAATGTAAAGAGTACTGAATCGTTCATCATTTTTTCAATTGAATTTCAAAACTTTTAAACTTTTGATATGATTTTCGTAAATATTATTAATTGAATTAAAATCTCAAAAGTGTTTTTCTACTCATATTTCCTTTTCTCGCATAATATTATGTTTGATGTCTCTGTTCTTATCGCTAAACAAATTTACGCTCGAAAATAATGATTCATAAAGTGGTTAAAAATAGACGATAATTATAATTTACTTACAAATTGAGTTTAAGAGTTAATAATAAGATTGCGTCAATTTTTACTGTCGATTAAATGAAGCGTAAAATATGAAATTAAACCATTTTTAACACTTTTATAGTTTGTTTATTAGAAAACTAGAAAAGTTTGATTTTTTATGGAATTTTCGCTTTTACTTCAACATACTTTACATATCTCTATAAATAATATTGAAAAAACTTTTAATCGCTGAAAAAAAGTATTTCAAATAAAATTTTTAGCCAATTGATGGCATTTTCAATTTTTAAATTTTCCCTTTCATTTATTGTAAATCTTTGCCCAACTTGCTGATTGTTTGCTAATGAACAGCACTATTTAGGGCAAGCAAAAGAGCTAGGTCGTAACACTTTTATTTTAAATTGAAATCAAAAGACAGAAACTATTAATTTCACTGATTTTAATCATTTGAAACAAATAAGTTTGTAATTAAAATTTGAAGTAAATCGATATTATCAACTAATTATAATTTATAAACTGAATCAATTTTCAAACAAAATTCATTCAAGGCTTAAGATAGATATTAGATGTCGAAAAGATACAAATTTAGTGATAGATTTAAAATATTGATAAATTTTATTTTCAAATAAAATGTTCAACCAATCAATTCAAAAGATTAGGAAAAGTGTATCACTTGATATGGACCTCGTTTGATGAAAATCAGTGACAGTCAAGATATTTAGTAGTAGACATTTCAGTTTACCCCTTGTCATCGCCCATTGTCGAGTACTCTCTATCCTATCGAGAAAAGTTTCGATTATTTCTTCCTTGATCCCAAAATAAAATCTAGACCAGGGGTCGCCATGTTGGAAGATCTTAGAGGGCAATAAGGTGAAGCCAAATGAACTTCCGTTTGCCGAGGTAAATCTCAAAATTTTTCGTCTAGGGGGGCCAAAGTACGTTGGCCCCTTGGCGGCCCCTGATCTAGACTCTAAATCGATTGAGCTTGGCTATCATTAAAAATCTTTTATAAACTTGTCTTCTTAGAAAAACATTGCCTCCGTCAGTGATAAAATATGTATCAAATAAATTTATAAAAATAACCAAGAATAAATCTAACGAAATGATAAAGAGAAACTATTTATCATTATTTTAATAAAATTTCCTAAATTCTTTACAATGTCAACGTTCCCATTAATGAATGCTTGTCTTCTCTTCAGATATCAGACACATTTTTACTAAATGAACACATTTTGAATAAACAATGAGTGCAATAATTATGATTTATGGCTAATATACTAATGAAAAGATTTTGGTCGCGAATGTCATTATTGTTATGATTTTAATAATTGAGACGATGATTGATATTAATTTGTAAAACGATTTGCATTAATTCAAAGAACAAGTTTATTAAGTATTTTATTACTTAATGTCATAATTTTGTTGACATTTAAATTCTGGACTCAATTGGAATTCTTATGCGAATGGCTTCAAACTATTGCCTTCCCTTTCATTTCCTGATTCCAATTATTAAATTGTTTAATAAAAATGATAATTGAGTTGAAAAAGTTATTCTGATAACACTTCAATTTTGGCCCGATATCTCTTCCTATTAACTTTGTTATCTAATTAGACCTGCATTCTTATTCTTCCCTCATTTGTTTAAAGCAAAAAACTATTTTGAGAAAAAATATTGAATTTCCGAAAATTCAAATTAGTTATGAAAATCTGAACCAAGGAATTAAAATTTACAAAAAAAGAATGATTTGAATAGTGATTATTCTTTGTTGACTTTAATGAGAAAATAAAAATGGATTTTGTGAAAAAGCTAAGAAACTGGCGGCTAATGAAGTGGAAGATTAAAATTAGTTGAAGTGGTGTCACCTGAAATTCAAGCCCTTAAATGCTTTTTGTGAATGAATACTAATGAATGGATAAACTGGTTTAACACTAAGACCAGTAATCAATTCATATTGTGTTTAGTCCTTCATTTCACACAGAATTGCAATGATTTATATCTTATCTAAAAATATCATTAAATAACTGACAAGATTTGTTAAAATTAATATTTGACTTAATGGTCATTCCAGGAATTGATTAATGTACAGATCGACACAGAATATGAAAGCTAAAGTCAGCCCTAAGTCAACGAACCAGACTTTTAAAGTTGCAACTTTTCAATGGATCTTTGTGTATATATTCTTCGCCTTTTGATTCAAACAATTAATGTTAATTGTTATGAGAATAAGAAGACTTGTTTACGCCTTTTATTGTTCTTTATCTTAGTTGTAGTTCTCGAATGAGTCAAAAGTCTTTCGTTTTATTAACCGATTTTTTTACATCATTTGAAACTTCATTTTGACTTAAGTTTCAACATTTAATCAAAAAATTCAATAGATTTTAGAGTAAAAGACTTTTTGGAGTCGTTTTATTTTAAATTACTGTTGAATAAATGAGAAATACTATTGATTCAGTTGTCAGCCGGTCCTTAAACTATACCCGAAAGGTTATTCCACAAACAAAATAAAATTTTATGTCCGTTTGTCTGCTGTAATGGATATGTGACTCGACAACAGGTGCTCTAACATCTATTATAAGCCATTGTAAATAATATAAGTAAATAGTATTCATTCAGGTCCTGTATCTGTCCCATCAGTTCAGTTCCGTTATCTTGCTAAATTTAGCCAAATTAATGAATGAAGAACTCATCAAATAGTTTCAAAATGAAAGTTAACAGGTTAATAAGTTTGAATGTTGTTATCATCGTAATGATAATTATCAAAACGATTACAATAAATTAAAGATAAATTAAACTCATTATTAGAGAAGTTTTATTTGAACCAAATAATAATGAGTTTTTATGAATTTATTTAAATAAGAATCATTTCATTCTTTTGTTTTGATCCCATTTTTTATGAATATTCAAAACTCATTAAAAGGCAATCTGGGAAAGGCATGTATTAGATATCATTTCAAGTTAGGAAGCCTTCAGCACAGGAATACCTAAACCACCGATTATTATCAACTGTGGAAAAATTTCAATTTATTTTATTGATTTTATAAAACAAAGTTTAGTGAAACCATTGGAATGCTTTGGGAGTTATCTCGTGCTTTGAATGATTGAACTTCAGCTTTTCTATTATCCTGAAAATTACCTTGGTCATCTCTAGAGTTAACTGATAATAAAGTTTATTAATATAATGCTCGAGTTCAATTGTAAAAAATAAATAAGAAAATTATGTAAATAAAGTGATTAGAATAAGTGATTAAACACTAAAATGAGATTAAAATAGATTTATTATAAAATAAAATCAAAAACGAAATGCACCTAATTTTGAAAATAATCAAATTTCCTAACAATTTATTCCTAGATTCAATTTAACGCCTTTTTTTATGTATTAAAAACTTTTTAATTTCTTTAATTTTACAATTGCTCCTTTCCCTTCTATCAGGCCTATACCTAGGCAATCGCCATCATTTGCACTTCCCAAATAAGTTTTTAATTTTGATCAAAAATACATGGTTGAATTATTAAATTGGGTAAGCTGATCAATTAAAATCAGACTAAAATATCAGCTAAAGGATCTTGAACATTGAACCTAAATTTTTCTAAATAGAAATCTTTGATTAATTTGATAAAACATTTTCAAGATTATAAAAATGTATGACCAAAAACAGTTTGTACAAGTTTACACATTTTTGTTCAAATTATTGCAGTATATCCTTATTTGTTGATTAAAAAAATAGATTATTTGAAATTGAAGTTCAGGCAAAACAAATTTTAATCTTAGACCATTTATATGTATATTATTAGTATTAAATCTATTTAAGCTTATTAGTTTATTCATTTATTTTTCATATAAATATTGTTTTCAAGCTATTAATGATTAAAAAAAACTCTTATTCCTAATCAAACAAATTAAAAGTTACGAAATGAAGCAAGTTGGGTATTACCATTGAATTATCGTCAATGATATAAACATAATTATCATAATAATTATTTTTTTACACTTCGCATGTTTTAAAATCAATAAAAATAATTGTCTGAAAACATAATTTTCAAGGTTTGTTTATTTAATTCTTAATTGTGTCTTTAAAAAAACAAATGTGTTTTAAACATTTGAAGACTTAATTAAGAGTAGAAAAACATAACACATTTAATGCCTAATTTAAGTTTTGCCATTTATATCAAATCAAATGACCAATTAATTCGATGGTAAGTCAAGTTTCATCTAATCTAGTTGAATAATTTACAGCTTTATTTGAAATTGATAAGAATTTAGAATAAATAATTACTAAATATAACTCTTATTTGGAAAAAAGTCAAAACATGTAAGGAGTTTGAGCTCTAAATTGATCTTAAACACAGGAACAGCCAAGGGTGTTAAACGTTTGATTAATGAGTAAATCTGTTAGTTACACCTAGTCAATTTAAAAGCAAATTTTTGCTTCTCTTGTTAGTTCTATTGCATTTAAAAATAGAAAAATTATTCCAGATATAAAACTAACCTCTATTCTTGAATATCCTGTTGAAAAGTTGAAGAGATATTTATCTGGACTGATATCTCTTAAATTGACTATCCCTTAGTTAACATTATTCAATGCAATTCAATTGAGTATGCTAATTAGCGTTACTGTTAAAAATAAGCCGAATGTTTGAAGAACTTGATTGGTGTAAAACCTGATTAAATTACTGTAGTTTGGCACCAAAATTAAATTTAATAAAAATTCATGTCATTTGTGAGGGTATTATAATTGTCGTCACGATTTTAAAGTCAATTCATTAGTCGATCAAAAGTTATATTTATTTAAAGTGGAAGTCATTTCGTGCTCTTATTCTTTTGTCTTCGCAACTAAAATGAGTTACACTTCGAGGAAACTGTTCCTGAATTACATATATTCCGATCGCAAACTGGATTAATATCGAAATTAAACTCATAACCGCTTAAAACTGATTTTAAAGAATCAGATTTGTAATCATTTAATAGGAAAACTGGTTTTTCACATATTTTCGCCAATAAAAATATCATAAAGAGTTTTGACTCTGGAATGATAATGCAATTTCTCATTCAATTCTGTCCGAAATCGATGCAGCATTTTTGCAGCAAATAATTTCATTTATTTTCAAATTCCCAATTCAATTTAACGGACCATTTATTCTGTTTATAAGTAAGGCCGTTTCAAACACACCTAAAACTAATTGTATTTTTGTTGCTATTTTGATTGGAATACTTTTTAGAAATATGTTTCATTTTTTGGAATTTTATTCAGAGATATTCATTAGTTATAGTTGACTACAAAATTAACTTTTGTTTTTTATTTATTTATTTTTGTTGAGTGAATAATAAGGAAGTAATGAATTTGTATCTCAAATGTTTGTCTATTCCCGAGTAAAGCATTCGTTTTGAAGAGTAGTTCTTTCGATCTATTTTATGTCAAATAATATAAAATATATCACTTTTCCTAATCAGAGACAAAGTACTCCAAAAGTTGTGTTGACTTCCAAAGGATTCTAAAAGTCATTGAACTCATTGAAAATAAATTAAGAAAAGTTTACGTGATTTTAGCGCTTTTCGCAAATTCAGTCACTTTTAAACCAATGGCTATTTTCTAATCAATTGGTAGTTCATTAACTTTGTTTTTTTTATTAAATGAAACTTGCAAATGTTTTGGAACAATCCAATCATAAATTATAGCGAAAGTTAATTTTATTTTTTAATTGAATAATTCATTTTTAGATTTAATGTGAATATGAATATGAAATGAGAACTAACTATCAAACTATTATTTAATAATTTTCTTAAAATTATTAGTAAAACCAATTTTGAAAACATTTTATTATTTCAATATTAATATTCATTTTATATGACTTGAAGCCATAATTTCTACGGAACTTCTGGTTGGAAACCCATATCATCTAACGGTTTATATACGGTAATACCGAATCCAAAAAATACCAATTGGCATAGTACCATTTTCCTTGATGTCAAGTTTCAGAATAATAAAAAAAAGTTTTATTGCAAAATACTAAAAGTTATCCCTGCTTATAAAACTTCCGATTGTTGTCAACATAAACAATCAAGTTTATGAATATATCTCCAATATATTGTACTTTTGTCATAATGAATTAAGTGATTAATCTTAATAAATAATGTTTATAGTATTTTCTTTTATTTATTTCATTCAAGATCATTTATTTTTATTAGACTTTTAAACAATGTTATCTTAAATGACTTTATCTCATGGTCAGGGATTAGCAAAAAGAAGAGATAAAGCCCTTCTATCAAAAATATTTCCGGAAACCCATAGCTTGGCAAGCACTGGAGAACCCTCTCCCCCTGCTCAAGATATGAATCAAATTATATTTTTAAATCATTCATGGATTTAATTTTTTTGAATTTCTAAAAAATGCAAATTATATCTATAATTTGGGAATAATATTACTATAAAAGACTATTCTCTACAGAACAGAAAAATAAGTTTTAAAACTTATGGATAGACTTGGCTAACAAAGTTGTGCATTTTTCTACTGAAATCGCTAACAAAAATAAATTCGAAACTGTGTCACACTTACAAAAAGAAATACATTTTATAATATCATCTCAAGATATGAAGTGAGGGCTAAACTTAAACCTATTTCTGTCAGCAAAATAATGGTGGCCACCGAAACAACAATACAATAGTCCCGAAATTATTGTCAATGGTATAAGAGATTCGGCAATTGCTAGGAATTTTCAAAGGACTGGTGCAGAATATTTAGGAAAAAGTTCAAATTAAGTCAAATATGTGTCACAAAGTGCTACTATTCTGGAGATAAAAAAGTAAGGCTAAAACCAACTGTAGATCATTTTAAAGAAAATTCATTAAAAAAGTTGGGATTTTTTTTTTGATAACGAAACTCATGTCAAAACCCGAAGTCTAATTATGAAATTAAGTATTACCACAATTTTGTAAAAAATAAGGGCCTAGTTGACATTTGCCCAAAAAGTTAGTGCACTTCGGAAATTCTGGAAAAATAAAAGTAAAAATGTCAAGAGATGTATGAGAGCTTTGAACAAGTTTTGACAGCTTTTGACCTACATTCAAATTAATAGGAGACCAGGGTCCATAAGCATCATTTCTGAATTAACATCCTTAACTTACAAACTCATCATTAACCTATTAAAATATATTTTCAGTCCCTCTTACTCTTTTCGAGTTATCCAATATTTCACCCAGGATACATATTCGAAATATGTGTCTTATTTTACAATTCATTTGACGGCCTTTTCTTATTGAACTAAAATAAATATTTCAATTTATTTATAGTCGTATGAATTCTTACCTTTATTTTTGTTTAGACTCATTATCTGTTCATCTGTTTATATAATTGAAAAAGTAAAATTTAAGAATCTATTACAGACCAAAAGTGTCCACTTTCATCCCTAAAATGAACAGATATTAGTTGCAAGTTGTCATATACACCGTAACAAACTACGAAAGATGAAAATGTTTTTTATTATCAAAAAATAAATCGTTTTTAATAGTTATAAACAAGTAATGGAAATAATATTTAAGAAATCTCAAGTTTATTAAAGTTACTAGCAAAAGCAGCAGTCACCAATGAGGGCAACATATTTGCCCCCTTAGATGGAAAATTTAGAAATTTGGCCACTTAGCCGTCAAATATTTGGGAAAATTTAAGAAATTTTTGGTAATGGCGGCCAAAAGGTCGCCATTTTGTTTCTTATTTTTAACATTAATTTGCTTAAATTAACCTAAATTAAGATATCATTTAAATTTCAAAGCTAAATACTTTAAAATTAAAAACAACCTGGCGTCTTTTTGGCCGCCATTGTTGAAAAAATAATTTCAATTACTAGAAAGATGGTCACCCCGCTTGTAATGGGATGTAAATTTGTTGAATGTGAATACTTCTAAATTTAATTTTGTGCTTTATTTAGTTTGAATTTAAAAATTCAGTTTCATTTCTAAGGGGCTAAATGTATATTATAGCCACTCGCAGGTACATTTTAATTTCATTTTATGCCAGACATACATAAGCTCAACTTGCTAGACGGACTCATTCCTCTCATTGATTATTCCGAATAAATTATTATAATTTATTCGTTATTCCAGGGATGCACAAGGGGTTTTTCTGAAATATCTCCTCTTAGGTCGAAGATTTGGTAATTAATCCCCTAGATTTGAAAAAATTGTTCCATAAAAACGTAGAGAAACTGCCCCCACCTCATTTTGCAATTTTTTTTGCAATAGAGACTAAGAATTCGCCATTTTATTTGTTACTTTAAATAAACTGAAACGGGTACTTTGCCCCACGGACAAAATCCCCTCAACAGACTGACCTTCAATTATATTTTGTTTAAAATAGTTTAATTATTCTTATTTGTAATAGCTTTTGAGAGTGAAAATATTATAACTCTCCAAATCGGCAGAAGCTGAAATTACTTAATACTCTCTCTAAATCGGCAGAGGCCGTATTCACTTAAGTTCTCTTAGCGTTTGGGAGAGAAAGTCATATAACTCTCTAAATCGGCAGAGGCCGTAATCGTTAATTCTCCCCAAATCGGCAGTTCTATAAAATAGAATAACTTTTGATAACCGCCATAGACTTATATGTGATAAAACACTAATGTATTATTGTGTGCATTGTTAGCACTAATCGTTCAGTCATTAGGTCTTAAATGTAAAGACTAATCGATATCATTGTATTCGTTATTATTACTATTATTTTCTATAACTTGTAATTAGACTTATGTTTCGAAATATTGTTATAAGTAACTAACATAAGTCTCCAAATCGGCGAAGGCATACTCTCCAAATCGGCGAGAGTCACAACTCAAAAAGCAGTGACGCCCTCTATGAAGAATT
>JAQIWP010000939.1:0-18593 GCA_034695525.1 Euzetes globulus | reverse complement strand
GTTTTATTCAAATATGATGTAACAAAAAACACCATAATTTTATATAACCCCTAATATATATGTATTTAATATTAATTATAGGAATAATAACGTCAAATATTGAGAAAAAATGATAATTAAATTTTGTCAACATTCATAACTTCATAACAACTTTCTTAATAAAATGTTCTAATTCATATTTCAATTAAAAAGGGGGTAATTAGATATATTTGAAAAACTTTACCTGTAAATCATATTCAGGGACTTGATAACTTATTTTAAATGTGTACCATTTATATGAAGTCAAATCTGAAGTCAATATTTATAACTTGGAGAAAATTCTTTCAATCACTTTAAACTTGCTTTCGTACTCATGAGCTCAGATCTCAAATAATCATTTAATGCCTAAATCAATATCCAATAATATTCTTGCTTTCAAATGCCAACCAAAATGAAAAATTAAGAAAATATAGATTTTGTTTAATTAAATGGTTGACATTGAAGGAGAATAAATTGAAATATTATGTTTAACGATGACATCATAAGAGATGCCTTCATTTTTGTTAGTTTTTCATATCAAGTGAAGTAATTTATTGCATTCAATGTATCGAATGAGTTAAGAACTATTGATAGAAGGCTTACCTTCAAAATGATTTCTTTTTAAAGTATCCGAATAGTTTTTGTTATAGTTTACACTTTTCTGGTTTGTTTCATTCAGAACATTGAGAACACTTTTAATATAACATCATTACAGTTAATCTTTTTGAAAATGGCCTAGCTTACTTTTCCAAATGAATTCATTTTGTGTAATGGATTTTTTTAATAAAAACTGAAAAATAAAGATTCTTAACATTATTTTCAGCAATAATTTTCTGTCAATTATTAATAATGTAATTATTTATAAATGTTTTAAAATCATTAGATTTTATTCATTTATGAACTTTGCTTTCAATAAAGCTTTTTGTTCTCTATTGAAGTTTAGACTTTCATTTATTACATAAATATTTTATTAGAAAATTTCAAATGAATCTCATGTCTCAGACATTGGTTGGCCAACTATTACATAAAAATTGCCTCGAATATTGATTTTCCATTTAAAACATTAAATAATAACTTATCTTCCGGTTTATTACAGACATAAATAGAATGAAAAAATTTGTGATTAATTTGAGGAAAAACTTTGAAAATGGAATGAAATTCACTTTTATAACAGATTTGACGCAACTTTCAAACAAAACTTGTTTTAACTGAAATGAAAGTTCTGTTATTCTATAACTTTAATGCAATGAATGTATTCTGAGACGAGTTTTTGTCAAATTATAAATTATAATCATTTGTTTCGCTTAACTAATATTTTAAGTGCTTTCAAGTATTGCCTCCAAATATTGTCGAATCATTCCTCTGATTGTTTATAAGTCATATAATTCAACATTTGTTATAACTATTAATAAACATAAAATCAAATTACTTTAGGAAAAGTTATTCAAATAATAATCTCCATTAGTATTCTGATCATTATTTTTATGCAAAAAATCAATTTTCAGAGCAATCAATAAAAATAATGAATTGGAAGCATAAGATTTTTTACATATCAACTCAGAAGAGTCGCCCCTTTTTTATCGTTGATTTTTTGTTAGTAAATGCATTTTTTTAGTAAAACAAGAACCTTCTAAATGACAAAATGAATGTCACCCGGAATATATCATTATTGCATGAATCCGAAATTTTGTTCATTTGTTTTAAACAAGAAATGGCCTTGATCTATTAAATATTACAGGGGAACAATTTAAAACGGACTAGAAATGATATAGTCTATAGAATATACATTTGTATAATATTATTGTAATGCTGGATGATCTATATAGATTCTATATCATATAGATATTTTATTTTCAATGTTAGATAACGACCAGGGATGTGCCCTATTCTTTTAATATTAGATTGCACACTTAAGAGTAAACTAGATTAAATCTCTCTTGTAATATCACTGGTAAACTTTTCAAAAATTTAAATATTTCAAAATTAGAGACAAATTTGGTTGAAATGAAAATTATTTTAAAAAGAATTTTTGTTGAATTGTCCTGGTAAATTGAACAGAACTCTGGGTTTAGTTGTGATATACCGTTCTTTCCCTTCTAATAACTATCTCCGGATGTTTTGTTGATAACCATCCGGTGAGCGATTCATTCGCTCCTCTATTTGTTCAGTAAAACAATTACATTAAATATAATATTTTGACGCATTTGTGCGCTTTTAAAACAGGATTAAACTCCTATTCAAGAGAAAGTCTTTTGACATTTATATTGTGTTTTGCTATTCGTTTTGTTATTGAAAGCACAGAATGTGATACCCTTTGCAATAGTAAAAAGTTTATAAGTTGATGACTGATATTTAAGTTAAATATGTGGGCAATAGAGAGAACTCAATCGCAAACTGATTATAAGGAACCAGAACTGAAGCAGAAAATATCAAAAACAAGAAGTTGTCCGACAAGACCCCGAAGAAGTGAGTCATCAATTAGATCTAACGGGTCTTGTGTGCCAAAACTTCCACCGAATTTCCGAAACGGAAGTATTGCGGGAGTAACCAGTCTTTCCTCAAGAGATATAGAACTCAATGAAATAGAGAGCCCGACATCCAGTTCCGTATTTCACGGCATTATTTTGGTGTCAATAATGTTGTCCTCTTTGATAGCTTTTGTTTGTTCAAAAATCAGACGTCCATGCGATCAGTCGTCCCCTAATATGTATGATCAGAATTGCTTGATGTCTGTGGTTCTGTTCTTCTCTGTAATAACGATAATATCGTGTTTGATATCATTTATAATCTATTTCCTGCATTTGATCGGTCAGTGCGACGTCCAATGGATTGTCAACAAGAAGTTCACGATTGAAATCATTATCATTTCAGTCATTGTTTTATTGCTCATCACTGCCAACACATTTATGGTAATGAAAACAAGAATTTTAGACAATTGGGTCGGTATCACAAGCATAATGTGCTCATCCTTTTCCATAATTGGTTACGCCATAAGAATTACAAAACTTTGCAGTGAATGCAAAAGAGATGGCAATAACCGGAATGACACTCAAATCGATGAAACGGCTCTAACCATAATGAAAGACAAATTCAAAAACAAATTGAACGCCGACTCAAACAGAAGTTGGGAAGTGAGTGAAGGTCTGCGTCACTCAACCCCTCATAATTGCGGAAGTCCTCTAAGAGTTGTCAGTTATGTCAAAAGGAAAAAGTCTTTAGACAGTAATCCGAAGAGTGTTTCGCACAATAACAACAATTCCACCGCATATGATATGGACGTCGAGGACGACGTCTTCATTAATTGATGTCCTTTCAAATCAAATCTTGATTATATTCTTATTGAAAGTACATTGTAGTTACTGCCATTCATCAATTGACATTGCTTAATCGCTTACTACATATAAATAATGGCCTTTAAATATACAAAAGCCGCTCAAACATCTTTCAGGACAATTCTAGTCTATTTTGCAGGATCAATCCATTTCATTTTACATTTACTCATACCAAAAATTTAATAAGAAAAATGAAAATCATGGTTGATTTTTAAATGTGTTTACTCTTGCAATTAATTGGTAAAAAGTAGTCAAGTTTTTATTTTTATTTTTTATAAAATGAATTTTCCTAGTTAAATTTTTAATTGAGTTTTAAGTAAAGTTTATATATAATTGTGTCTCCAATTAAATTTTAATATGAGTGTTGACTAAAACTTAGAACCAAAATGCTAACAAGTTCATTTTTAACTAACTTTTTTAGAATAATTTATAAACAAACAATAAAAAATTGTAAACATTTGTAATTAATATACAAATAAATAATAATATATTCAATTCAAACGTTTTTGGAATGTGAAATTACCAATGTCCTTTTACTTATAGTTTGTTTGCAATAGCAAGATACAATCAAAATAAGCGCCACAAAGAACAAATATTATTAATATTGTCTCATATATAAAGTAACCAAATATAAATAGTAGAAAGAGAACCTTGAACATATTTTTAACTGTAAAATATTGCAAACCCTTACGTTATATTTGGATGTCTGGGACTAAGAGACGGAGTCGCAGAATAAGCGATTGAGTGGAAGAACGCCTCAATGTCTTCAACGCTATTTTCAGTCTCCTCTTTGAAAGTGAAAGTAAAGGACTTGTAGTCATCGCTACGAATAACTGTAATCTTTAGGACCTCTATATAGTGACCACTTTCTCTCCACCTCTTTATTTGGTGTCCATTGAAGACAATCTTTAAGTTTTTGGGTATAATGTTTATAATTTGAAAGTTAATTTTGATAGTTTATGTGGTTATGTGTTGTTGGTATAAGAAATTGAAAAGAACCGGTGATTTAAAAGTTGATAATAATTTGGAGACCAATGAACAGCTAATTGTTAGTGAATTGTTGGCAACCATTTATTAGTTGCTATCAAATAATTTCAGATAATTTGTTTATATTTTGAGCCAAGAAATGCCACAAAAGATCAAAATTCTAGTCTTTTTTGTGATCGAAATTATTTTAATCGATTGTATATATAGTGAGAGTTGTGTCCGATGTCTGCCATTCAGAAGTGGCCGACACTTAATGGACTCGGAACTCAATAAAGAGACTTCCAGTGAATGGCCGCACAATTCTTTGAATGACTCGAATGCCATTCCAAATGGCTTATTGTCCAACACCTCAACCCTTAATAACAGTACAACTGATGCCAACCAAACAGTTACTTCTTCAACGCCATCGACTGTACCTCAAGACCCGGTTTTGCCAGAGAAGGGGTCGGCAGAGGAGGAGAAGCACTCATCGATGGCCATATTCTTTGTGCTGACAGTAATCGCTTCGTGTATTCTTTTAATTCATTTCATAATTGAAACGAAATTCCAATCGATTCCCGAAAGTCTTGCGGTTGTGTTTCTGGGAGCAGCCATTGGTCTGGTCATGAAATTGATATCCAGTCAGCATTTAGGGGACTGGAAAAAAGAGGAAACACTTAACCCAACGATGTTTTTTCTGGTGCTTTTGCCTCCAATCATATACGAGTCGGGATATAACTTACATAAAGGAAACTTCTTTCAAAACTTCGGCTCCATTTTGGTCTTTGCGATCGTCGGCACTTCCATTTCTGCCTTCATTATCGGTGGAGGGGTTTATATATTGGGTTTGGCGGACGTGGCCTATAAAATGAATTTCACAGAAAGTTTTGCATTCGGATCACTGATATCAGCAGTAGATCCAGTGGCAACTCTGGCCATATTCCACGCTCTGGATATGGATCCCATCCTCAATATGTTGGTATTTGGTGAAAGCATTCTTAACGATGCAGTTGCTATAGTGTTGGCCACAACAGCACTGGAACTCTCACAAACTGTATCTTCAGTTTCCGGAGGAGTGGCGGTAATCAACGGTTTTGTACGCTTTGGAATTGTATTCTTTGGCTCCGCAATAATTGGCGCCGCCTTCGCACTGATAGCTGCACTGGTGTTCAAGTACATTGACCTGAGAAAACATCCGTCTCTTGAGTTCGGAATGATGTTAGTCTTCATATACGCTCCCTATGGGTTGGCTGAAGGGTTACATCTGTCGGGAATAATGGCCATACTGTTCAATGGTGTGGTGATGTCACACTACGCTCACTTCAATTTGTCCCCGGTCACTCAAATAACAATGCAACAGACACTGAGAACTCTGGCCTTTATAGCTGAGACCTGTGTCTTCGCATACTTGGGTTTAGCCATCTTTAGCTTCAAAATGAAGATCGAAATCGAACTAATCATATGGTCTATAATACTGTGCCTATTGGGTCGGGCGCTCAACATATTCCCGCTCTCATATCTGGTCAACTATTTCCGAGAGCACAAGATCTCAAAAAAGATGATGTTTGTCATGTGGTTCAGTGGTCTTCGGGGCGCCATTGCCTACGCTCTGGCCCTTCACTTGGAGTTCGAAGAGGAGAAGCGTCGAGTGGTTGTCACCACGACTTTGATTATCGTTTTATTTACGATAATATTTTTGGGGGGACTGACTATGCCTGTCATGAAGTACATGAAGACCGACAAGAAGGTCAGAGGCAGAAGGAAGGGCACAAAGAGGGTTTCTCGACGACCATTGAGTTTGAGCAAAACCAAGGAAATGGGTCAGGCTATCGAAGCAGAACATCTGTCAGAGCTGACTGAGGAGGAATATGAAGTGAATTTCCTGAATAAGTCTAATTTGACCGGTTTTGTCAGATTCGATGTCAAGTATTTGATGCCGTTTTTCACCCGAAGATTCACTGAACAGGAAGTGAAGGACTGTAAGTCGCAAATGACTGATCTGACCAATCGATGGTATCAAGCGGTTAGACGGCCTTCCGATACCGAAGAGTCGGAAGAGTTTAATGTGGAAAGTCCTCGACTTTCCAATACTTGATAAATTATTCTTGGAGAAACCATTGTTTGCATTACTTCACAAAATGGGTTAACATTTAATTGTTTCTGTTATTAACATTCGGTTATGTATTCATTCAAATATTCAGTCGAATTAAAAATATGTTGAAATTGAAAAACGTTAAAACTTTGTTATGAATGTCTCGGAACATTTTATTCTGTCATAAATATAATGAATTTGTCAATTAATTAGATTGACCATGATATTTCATTTAATTAGTGAACATTTTAAAGGCAAGAAATATTTATCTTTATTAATATTTATTGGAATGACTGAAACTTTCACCGATTGGTTCAATGTTTGCATTGTTTTGAAGGCACTTTAGTTATTAAAAGTCATAACAATATCAATAAATTTATATTAGAAAAGTAGAAAATGTTGAACACTTTAGACAAATATTTCGGTTAATTATAATTTATAAAAATAGAAATCATTCAGAAGACAAAAATAAAATACAAAACATCTGAATGAATCCAAATAATTAATAACAAATAATTAAATGTACAAGTATATTTTGAAAAATAATTGCTTTCAATATAATCGTCAAGTTTTGGACCAATTTCTCTTTTGGATTAAAATTATTTGAATTATAATATTAATACT
This sequence comes from Euzetes globulus, assembly GCA_034695525.1. NCBI lineage: Eukaryota > Metazoa > Arthropoda > Arachnida > Sarcoptiformes > Euzetidae > Euzetes > Euzetes globulus. The sequence goes on along the minus strand of JAQIWP010000939.1, from coordinate 11,561 downwards.
AATAATGATATTCCAATGAAATGCATTGAAAAGAAATGATGACTGGTTTAGGCATTGCTGGGTCCCATAGTTGTTCTCTCTCCCTGTGCAATGTCTCCACGACTATAGCCTTGATATTTAAGAAAAGCGTCGTAACCGAAAATAGCAAAGGCCATGAATCCGAAAATCTAGTAAAAATTTGATCATTTGATGAAATTGTGAGATTATAAAATGCATATCAAGAATACAATTGTATTTGTCGGGTAATTGTATCAAATGTGACACATTATGATAGATTATCTGAGATAAGTCATAGAAACCCTGTAATGCCTAAACCCTGTAATTCAGGCATTCAATCGATTGACAAATGGATTGAATTACAAACCCTTTTTTTTACTCTAAACTTTTTTATAATATCAATATTTTAAATGACAAATTCAAATGAGTGACGTTTCTGAAGGCTTTCCAAAATCAATGTTACGACAACTTTTTCAGTCAATTAAATAGAGAAAAGATTTTTTAAAATAATTTCCTTAAAGGAATGCCTTAACTGCTTAGGGTTTGCCTAAAGTCTAACATTTGATTTAAATTAGAATAAAAGGTCTAAAACACAATGAATTATAAAATTTATCTACAAAAAAGAAACTTGGAAATAAAATGCAAACTTACTCCTGCGGCTGAATGGACTCCGCCGTCGAGAAGCATAAGAAGGGATGACATGAAGTAGAATGCCGTCCAAATCAGACAATAACCAAATTCCTAATAAATCAAAGAATTGTTATAAAAAGTTTTTAAAAAATGTTTTCAAGTGTTTTGACAAAAATGGGAGGAAATTGAAATAAATTAATAGTAATTAAGGAATTGAGGGATGTCTTACAACTAAAAGCCAGGGCCAAAAGTGCAGTTTTTCCACCACATGGAATGAATAGAGGGCCATAAGTATTAAACTTAACCAGAATGCCATCATTGTTGTGAAGCTGAAAAAGCCGACTCTCCCAGAATCGGAGTGACCGAACTGTCCGATTATGAATGCAATCAATGAAATGCCCTAAAAGTCAAATTAAATTTGAATAAATGGTTGACATTTGTTTGAACTGACAATTGCTGCGGACTTGAGCATTCCCGGAATGGACATCACATAAGACTTGTCAAACCATATCAATGGCGTTACTTTAGTCGTTGTCGAAGTTGTATGAGAGTTGGGGAAACCCGAAGACATGTTTGGCAAATAGACCCTCGTTTCCGATTAACTCTAAATTAGACCAATTATTTCATTCACAAACATTCTTTATTTAATACATGTTTGAAGACTAATTGAAATTTAATTTTATAAATAAATAATTGTCATTTCAAAAATATAGACAATAGCTCTTTGATTAAATTAACTTCAATTTCTTACCGGAATTTTCAAAATTAATAGAATCAATATAAACAATCTAAAAAAACTTGATTTGATTGATCCAAACTGTTGACCAACGATTGCAACGTAAGCCTCGATATAATTGAAAACAAAAGTTAAAACTCCTCCGTCTGTTTGGCGTTTACTCATTGACTGGTTTTCATTGAAAATCAACTCTATGTTTCATCTTCACAATAAGGCTGAGCGATACAAATATTTGCAAAAATCTCTCCAAAAACTTTATTTTAGTCACAAGTTTACTATAGTATATACAAGAATCTAGATTCTAGCTGCTAGATATTTTAATTTTAAAGTCCACTATATCCATAGTTGAAGCTCTTATTAAAGTTGAACTGTTCAATATCACAATATTTAAATTGCACCTGAAAATCTTTCAATTTTCTCTCTAATTTAAAACCGAAACTTGATCATTGTGGTAAAAAAATTAATAAAAATCTGTTCTTACAAATTCTGTTTATATGGCATTTTCTAATTAAAATTCTAGAGCAAATTGAATAACAACCCTAATTTATATGAATGTAAACATTTAACTTTCTAATATTAAGAAAAATGAAAGAAATTGATAAAGAAAAACCAGACCAAACTACTGATTAATTGGTGAAAATGTGGTAATAATCCCGGGTAACATCTGATCCAAAACTAACAAAACTGTTCGTCATATGACTGATAACAAAGAGGTTAATTTCGAAAGTTATTTCTTAATGAATAGGACTTCCAATTGCTATCATTTTTTATCGATATTCATAAAACATGATATAAGGAATGAAAAAATAGTCGTTTTATTAATTATAAATTTTGTGGCTCTCTATAAATATGACTAATAATTTTGGCGACGAGTTGTTGGTTCCGATACTATCGGTTGGAAATGATTCGGAATCGCCGTCGGTTTCGACCAGACTTTCCTTTCAAAATGAAAATATAAATGATGTGAATACCGGAAGAGTGGGTCAGTCTTATACGTCATGTTTGGCGGCTATATTCCTGACAGTGAACGCCACTCTCGGTGCAGGACTTCTCAATATTCCGCATGCATTTAACGATTCTGGAGGAATATTCTATGCCATTAGTATTCAAACTGTGAGTTCATTAATAGTCAATTAGAACTTGAATCTAGTTAAGTTTATTAACCAACTGTGTTTAGGTGTTTGTTGTCTTAGTTATCGGTTCGCTATTAGTGCTGACTTATTGCACAGATATGTCAAAGGCTACGTCCTATCAAGATTTGGTTCTATCCTTTTGTGGAAAGAAGTGCCAACACTTGTGTTCAGTAGTGATAATTCTCTACTCATTGGGCGCTTGTATTACATTCGTTATAATAATTGGCGATCAGTTTGACAGAAGTATATTGAATAGTGTTGTCATTTCCCGCAACTAATTATTTTAATTCAATAGTATTTTTATCGCATTTTGGCTCAAATTTTCATCAAATCTGGTATATGAATAGAAGTTTCACGATGTCTGTCACCTGTGCTCTTCTGGTGGTTCCACTTTCATTCTCTAAGGAAATCGGATTCTTAAAGAACGCCAGGTTTTCACTGATCTCTAAATAGAATAGAAATACTGAATCAAATATTCTCTCAAACAGTTTATTGGGATTTTGTACGACTTTTTACTTATTATTTTTAGTTGTCTTTCAATATCTAAGAACAAACACTCAAAATATTTCAGTTAAAACTGAACCGAAGACATGGACTGAAGTGTTTTACATAACACCAGTTCTTTGCTTTTCATATCAGGTTTTTGCCCTCAAATCTTATCCGAATTCAATCAAAACTTTTGTTTTTCTCTTAATTTTAGTGTCAGTTAAGTTGGATTCCGACTTACTCTGGGATGAAACAGAGGATCGGATCCTTTAAGACCACACTAACTATAATAATCTCATTACTGATCTGTTATTCTTCATACACATTGATTGCAATCTTCGGTTTATTAACTTTCGGTTCCGAATATATAGAAAATGATTTGATGTCTAATTATGACGCAAACAGTCTCTTCGTATTGATTGGAATCATTATATTGATTGCGAAGACAGTCACTGTTTATCCAATGCTTCTGTTCTGTGGAAGAGTGGCCGTCGATGACTTCACTCAAATTTGTGGTCAATTTTGTTGCTCAAGCATTTGCACCAATTTGGGGGAACCATTTAGAAGAGCATCAATTGTCTTGATTTGGATCATCTTGACAATAGTGATCGCAGTATATGTGCCAAACATAACCATTGCCATCGAGTTCTTGGGCTCTTTTGCCACTCTATTTGTGTTCATATTTCCAGGAATTTGTTTCTTAAACGCAATTTTAATTAAAGACAAGAATTTATATTTACTTAAAGACAAAATCAATATTTTTATTGCATCTGTTTATATAGTTTTAGGCGTTTTTATATTTGGACTGACATTAACTCAAACTATTCAGAAGAATATATTTAAAGATTAAATTAAAATAATTTTCAAAACCCACGAAAAGTAACATAAATGTGATTGAAAATGATTTATGCGTTTTGTGATGAATTTGTTTATCGAAAGGCAAAAAAAGTACAAATATTTTGATAAATAGGATGTAAAACAATAGTAAATCAATTTAACTGTAATTGAGTTTCAAATCACTAATCCATAGAATTTTTAATTATAATTATTTTTAAAGTTAATGATTTGATAAACACTTTACTAATTATTACTAAATATTAAATTAAAATTTAAAATAGGATGTGATTTAAATGAAAATAATTTTTATAAACTGGTATTACTTCCGGGAGTTCCGCAATCAACAGGTGATGCGTTGCTCTCATTGGGAGAGACGGAAGAAGTGACAGATCCGGTGCTGTTGACCACACGGCCCACGTTGAACAGATCGCAGGCCGACGGCAGAGGCGCCAAACCGGTGACAGACGGCAGTCGACTCAAGTCCGGCAGATTCTGAAGATGAGACTTGAGTTCATTCCTGACCTGAACCACTTTCCGCAGTTTCTCTCTGTATTCACTCAACTTATGTTCTGCCATCGAAAGGGCATTCCTTTGGTTTTGCGTATAATTACTCAAAAGTATTGATATATTTTTTCTGTCCTCTAATTCTTGGGCCAGACGTGAATTGTACTCAGCCAGCAGAGAACGGGCCTCTTCTACCAGTTTAGTTAGTCGTTCAGCCGCACCCTTATCACGAATTTTATCCAAAAGAGTTGCGTCGAACACTTCGGTGGGAAGGCTCGCAATCTTTTGCCGAACACCGGCGTCGGCCGACGCAGAGTTCTCTAACTGTTGTAAATGTTTTATGAGGTCTTCAGGATTAACGGTCACACCGGAGCTTATTATAGGCGTCACAGGCGTTACCTTCTTCTCCATTTTATCAATAATTTTCAAAACTTTGGGTTTAGTTTCGTTATGACTAATAACAGACGACTTCTTCGACTCATCTGTTAATCTTTTTTTGGAGGGAATTTCTTTTGAGTTTTCGTGTAAACGCTTTTTCGACTCTTTCTTGTCATTCATTTGTTTCGATTCTTTGGAGCTCTTCTGTACTTCTTTCTTGTGATGATCCGCTCGTTTGACTCTTTCCTTCAGTTTCTCTTTTCCCTTCTCTTTTGGTTTGACATCTTTTGGATCGTTATTATTATTGTTGTTATTATTGTTGTTATTATTGTTGTTATTAGTATTAGTATTAATATTATTATTTTTATTAATGTCATTATTAGAATTATTGACTTCTTTGACGGTTTGTTGGCTTTTACGCAAAGAAATGGTTGCTTTGAATGAATTTATTTGATTCGATTCATAGATATTTCTGGTCTCCCAAATGGTTAACATCCTTTCCAGTGATGACAGAGTCTTGTCATCAGAATCTCTGAGGCAAGAAATTAGATAATTTAGTTACGAATTCGAGTGAAGACCGACTGCTTGTATACTTAGCCACCACTTCGAAGGATGCCTTGAGAACAGCTCCGAATTCCTTTGAATATTCGGGACCTTTCTTACGACTATTTTGGATGACATCGTTCGCCAAATACATGAAAGTCAGTCTTCGACTCGGTTTCACTTTAAGTTAAATCAATTAACAATTGATTGACAATACATAAAGAAGATGACCACAAATTGGAGGCCAACCTCTAATTTATTAGTTTCATACCTTTCTTAAGTTCTCCAAACCAGGTCTGGACAATGGATTTATGGTGTTTTCGGTGATGAATCAGCCATAGAGACAATGTTTGTATGGATTGTTGGGAATTATTCAAATCAACTAATTTTTTTTCCAACGCCTGAGGAGTAAATCCGGACATCTTTTGATACAATCAATCGATTGACCGATAGATTAGATATTAAACAACATTTAAATCAATTGAAATTCAATTGAGTCGATGGCAACAAACGCTTGCAATTCACTATTTTCTTATATTAAATCAACTTTTTGGCCATTTCGTCAATTGTTGTCGACGAAAAACTGATCCCAAGTGAGAGAAGATATGAAATGCTTTAATTTTGTCGAAATAATTGTAATTAAAAATAAAAATTAAAATCCATTTTAAGATTTGTTTATTTATCAAAATTTAATTCACAATTTATGTAACGTAACGTTATTTATGAGAAGCGCATAAAATGTGCTCCAAAGCCGTCAAACAATAAAATCGAAGATTTTTATCAAAATAAACAATAAATTGATTGAATAATAACCGGTATTTCAAACCTTTTTGGACAACCCTTTTGTTTACTCATAGTTTAGTTGTTGTCCACAATGTCTGGACCCCAAAGAAACTCTTCGACGACTGGTTGGCCAAAAGGCCAGACACCGACTCAGTATTCCGGCAAATATTTGGCGTCAAATAATCTGCTTTCGGTTACTGTCAACCGAACCATCAATTTGTAAGCTTTTATTGAAGGATTGAACCAATAATTGATTGGATTTTGTGGAACAGATATCCGCTGACAAACTATACATTCGGTACAAAAGACGCCCTCTTCGAAAAGGATCCGTCAGTTCCCGCCCGCTTTCAACGCATGAGAGACGAGTTCGAAAAGATTGGTCAAAGAAGGAGTGTTGAGGGCGTCCTCTTAGTCCACGAACACAAACTGCCACACGTTTTACTTCTGCAGTTGGGCACCACCTTCTTCAAACTGCCCGGGGGTGAACTCAATCCCGGAGAGGACGAGTTGGACGGACTCAAGAGGCTTATGACTGAAGTTTGTTTCTTCTTTCGTTTGATCCAATTTCCTAATTGGCTATATATTAATTTTGTAGACTTTGGGCCGACAGGACGGTGTGACTCAGGAATGGGATATTGAGGACACAGTTGGCAACTGGTGGCGGCCCAACTTCGAGCCCCCTCAATACCCATATATTCCTCCGCATATCACAAAACCTAAAGAACACAAACGACTGTTTTTGGTTCAATTGCCCGAAAAGGCGTTATTCGCTGTCCCGAAAAATTACAAATTAGTGGCCGCACCGCTCTTTGAGTTGTATGACAACGCCCAGGGATACGGACCCATCATTTCGAGTCTACCCCAGGCTTTAAGTCGATTTAATTTCATTTATATGTGAACTGCATTAAAGTAAACTCATCTTTCAATTAAATCATTCAAACGATTGTCAATAAATTAAATGTTTTAAAAATCAATTCACTTTATCGGAATCGGAACCGTTTCATCGGAAACAGTTTAAGAATACTTTGGCGACACATTAAAATCAGGTCTAATTCGTTATAAATGAGTAATATTTTACATTTTGAAATTCAATTAAAACTAAGACAATTCATCTTTTGATAAGCGAGTGACTTTACTGGGGGATAGACTATAGCTTTTGCGTCAATCCTTTAGAAGAATGAAAATTTAGTTTATAACTGAACTAATAATTTCATTTTTTCTATATAAAAATTAGTTAATTGACTTATATTTTCAGAGTTTACATCTATTTTAAAATTATCCTAACAAAAAGACTTAAATTTACCGAGGATATTCTATTAAACAGGTATGACGGTATTTGTATTAGGCAAAATAAACTTGATTTTTGCAATTCTAGGCGGAAAACAATATGAGGGTCATTTTATTGTCACAATTATTCTTATTATTATTCGGAGTCTAAAAGGTTTTGTCGTAAATGTTTAATTTGAAGCATTAATTGAGATTAATTTGGGTCCCATTAGAATAAATGCAACGTTAAAAGCTTGAGCTTATCACCTAGCTCCTTCATTAATTAATATCATTAAAATGGAATGAATGCTTAATAGAAGTGACCAAATCGACAGAATTTAGTAGGTTCAATTTTTGAAATATTTTGGGCTATCCCACTTTACACACCACTGATAATAGAGTGGTGAATCTGGTCTAATATTTTTGACCTGGGTCACATTGAAAAATTCTCCAATTTATTTATTTGTATAAAAATAATTTAATATTTGAGTGGTTTTCCTAAAGTAAAAACGTTTCTTTCAAATCATTTATCATGTTTTCAAATGAATTTGGATAACTCAAGCTGATTTTAAAATAAAAATAGAACAGATAACTCCCTTAAATTCGAGGAGCTTGGTCTGATTCGAACATGCTAAATCGACTGGTGAAAATTGAAAAATAATATTTAAAATAGTTTTATAGTTATATTTATGAGTATTGAATAAATTATAGTAAATTAAATACAAATAAGGCAAAGACTCCAAATCTATGTTAAATGCTATGAATAATTGGATGTCCAATGTCAACATTTATAAAGGTCACCTCATCTATCGATTTCCATCTATTTGGGCATTGTTGAATTTAATTTTACATAGTAGCAAGCGTCTATGCGCCTTTGGTACTGTCCTTTAGAAATGATTTAGTTTGAATGTCAGATATTTTTGTTCATATATTGTTAAAAAAGAGAAAAATAATATCAATCAAAAGCTTTGCTCATTGTTTGGCTAAACTGTTTCTAAATTTCATATTATGTCATAAAAATCTTTGTCTTCCAAAAAATCGCTAAAGAATTCCTAAAAGAATAAGAAAATCTTTAATTAAGTTATTTTCTAAGATTTTTGTCAAAAACTCGTCAGATAAATGTGACCCTGGGTTTATTAGGTTAGGCTGGCATTAGACTGATAATTTATACTTTTTTAATTAATTTCTGATTATATAAGCACATTTTATACTAATTTCAAGCTTAATTAATCAACTAACCAGCAATTTTTCTTATATTTGAATCTGATTATATAAAATGAGTAAGCCTAATTCCGAAAAATTATATCAAATTTCATGTGAAAGAATTGAAAAGCTGTAAATATAGGTTATTTAGTTTTTTTATCTATTTGAATAAGGTACATTATATGCTCAGAAAGAAAATATAGCGAAATCGTAGTTTTAGTTAATTAATCGGAGAAAATACAGGAAAAGAGGCAGAAATGGGATAATTTTTGGGTATTAAACACAATCTCTAATCGTAATGAGAAAAGTGTAAAAAATAGTCGAAAAGTAATCAAATCGATTGGAGTCCATAAACACTATGATTGAAAGTTTTACTCCTAAAGTATTTTAGGATCAGCTCAAGCTATAGAGGATCTAAAAGTGATGGACTCATCCCCTCATCAATTATAAAAAGATGGCATTGAAATCCTTCTGGAATAAACTACAGTAATCCTGGAGTTAATCTTCATATGACTCGCAATGAACTCAATTTATTTTTATTGGTTTTCAAATTTGTTCATTAAAATGCCCTTATTAAACTAAGTAAGTATAATATTCACTTATTATTTTCATCTTTCAAGACCATTTATTTGTGATTAATTTTTCAGAAATGTGGGTCAAATCGATTTTTAAATCAAAACAAACATAAATATGTTATGAAATTTTAGCCAAATTTAAAAGTAGTTATATTTGTAATTTATATAATTTAAAATTTAAAGCCGAATCCTCATTTGGATAACCTAGATCACAATAAGCAAAAATGAAACATCTAACACCAATTGTTTAATCCAAATTTAGCTTGGACATTTTTTAGAAGCTTTCAAAGAAATATTCTCTTTATTATGACAAAATTTTACAAGATTCATTTTTTAAATATTTTTAACTTTTCAAATTGTTTCAACTTTAGGTAATGCGATAATTGATTTATTTTATCTAAAATCTAGATTCAAACTTTTTTACCTACTCTTTGAATGAAGAGTAAGGATGAAAATTTCAGTGAAATTTTGAAATGAGGTGAAACTTTCACCACTCGCATTCCTAATGAAGAAATATCTTTAATTATTCATGTTTATTTATTTGGAAGAGGGGTTTAAAAGAGGATAGGGAATTTATCTTAAATAGATTTTGCCATTTCAACTACCCTGAATATCGGGAGATTGTACGCGTATTATACGAGGGAAAATGTGATTTTTATGAAAAATATTAAGGGGCGTACTATACGCCGGATGCGTATTATATGAGCAAAAAACATTATTTTAAAATTAATTTTTATTCTTATGTCAAATCGAATTACAAATCAAAGCCTTCGCACGTGTTTTCAACTTATGTTAACATTTTTATCAATTATTACAGTTTTCTATCAATGAGTACACTATTGTATGCATTGTTTTTCAAAATTTTAAAAAATATTTAATGTTACAGTCTATGCGTACTATACGCCGGATGCGTATTATGCGAGAAAAAACTTGAATTTTCGGTAATTATTTAACGCGTACTATACGCCGATGCGTGCAATCTCCCGATATTCAGGGTAGATATCCAGAATTCGACGGAATACCAAATACCTCTGCACATGACATCAGCTTAATTAAACTGAATAAACCGATTAATACGGACACTATTGGAGTGCTATCGGCACTGAATAGCATTTGTCTACCGCCACAAAGAACTGACTCCACAGAGAATGTGACTGAGTATGCAATGATTGCATGGGATGATCGTAAACAACGTAGGCAATTACAAATTGGTTATTTGAAGGTCGAATTGTTTTCATATATTAGTTGGATCCAAGATGAGCTTGGTGGGCGACTTCTTGAAACCAGAAAGTTGAATGATCAATCATTATGCATGGTGAGATGGTATTGGCAAAATGATTGTTTTTGTCCGTTAAGAATTTTTGAAAGTAAAAGCCAAGTTTTGGCGGGTTTGAAAAGCACTGCGATCTAAATCGAACATGATGAATCTTATGATTGACTTTCGCAGCACTTTTATCTTGTTTTCAATAAGGATCTGTTCTGTTATTGGCCACTGACAAAGATTTCTTTACAGGGTAATTCGGGCTCGCCAGTTTGGCAATATTATCTTGGACGTGCAGTTCTTATTGGAATTTTGGCTACGGCAGCTTTGGATAACACAACTTGGTGTCAGCCAGATACCTGGGAAATACAACTGAGGTTTATGGGTTTGCTGTTTGGGTGCCCATGAAAATTGCCTGGATAAAAAATATCACTCAACTAGAATAATATGAAAACAAATCAGTTAAATGTTATTCTCCATAAAAATATCAATTATTTTATGAAAATTATTTGAAAAGTTTTAATTAAATTTATTCTATAAATCAATGGACACTGTTTTGTCAAACAATTTTCTTAATAATTTCATGGATGTGCAAGGTACCCAACTTAAAGATATGGAATATGTTTCATGTTAAATCGACATAAAAGAAGAAGGTATATATGAAAGCCTAACCCTAAAATTTGGTTTCTTTTGTGATTTAAATTTTTTAAACAGATAATTCTATTTAGTTATCAAGATAGTTAAATTTAATTTAATTGGGCGAGAGGGGGGAGAGAGAGGGGGAATTCACTGAATTAATTTTTCTTTGGTTGTTGGTATAAAAGCCAAGGATATTGGTTACCAGAGTTAATTGATTGTTGGAATCAAAGACACAGAAATGTAAGTTAAATAGATTATAGTTGCTTTAATTTTAATTTTTTAAACCAATTCAGGGCAGAGTTTTTTATGGAAGGGCTAGATGAAATTGGCCAAAAATCTCAGATCAAAAGGGAATTTAAGATGAAACTGATCATTCCCAATATTTTACAATTGAGTTTTGTACATTTGGCCGTTCTTTATGGAGGTTACTTATCCATTACCAATTGCAATTATATATCTAAAGGTGTATGGATTCATACTTGCTAGTTTTAGCTCATTTGGAATTCTGGTTATAAATTAAATTTGAAAGCCCCTATTATAATTTGAGATTTGTTTCAGTGCGGCGCTCATAGGCTATGGTGTCACCGGTC
>JAQIWP010000938.1:0-18616 GCA_034695525.1 Euzetes globulus | reverse complement strand
TCAGTTACACTTCAAAGAAATTTTTGATTATATGGAAATAATTGTTCGAGGCTAAATCCTGATAAATGTGATACGGTCGAATGAACTTTAAAGTTCTATTATATCCAATTCTAAACTGCTTATATCTTGTTCAAATCTAAATGACATAAACACAACAAAAATGAGAAAATAGATTAAAACAATAATATCCTAAACATTTACTATTCTTAAAGACAATCATCGAAATTGAAACGAACACATTTTAGCCAAAAAACCCTGAACATAGCAAGCTTAGTCTGTAATACCGACGGCATTAAACGAATCAAAGCGAAAAAATTGGATAATTGTTGTGTTTATCAAATAATTAATTACTTTAAATAAAACATAATTACTATTCTGTTTGTGGAGAATCTAAGATAAGAGGCTAAGAAGAGTGCGTCCAATGATTACTAAAAGCAATAATAATAATAATAATAATGATAATAATGATTACCCAAAAGAGAAAAAATGCCGAAACATTTTGCAAAAGTGTGAGAGTTTTGTCGCTATTAGAGACCATTTATAATCAAATCTGTATAATAAGTGAATTCATTCTATCCTTCTTCCAGTTCTAATAGTTGCTGTTCTTCTTGTATTCAGTACTTGCCAGCCATCGATAGCGATCAGATGATAATCAGAAGTGAGAGAAAAATGCCATAAATAATAATCGGAGACAATTATCTCGTTGCCTTTGAACGTCAGTTAAAATATAAAAAGCGCTTAATAAGTATTTATTGTCTCAATAATTATTTAAACTCTTCAGAGGAAGAAATCATTTCTTTTATCTCAAGACAGGAACAAATCTAATGTTTTTATAATTGATATCTTTTCTGGTTATATGTTGTGCTAAAGAGCTGTTCGGAAGAAGTATTTTATATTAAAATCTAGAGTTTAACTCATAATTACTGTGCATTTTGAGAAATGATATGAATTCCTTTTGAATGCCATTTGTTTCTTGTTCTGTCTGTCCATTTCAATCGCGCCGTCTTTCAGATTCCCCTATTCATCGCTCAGGGCTTCAAACAAATAGAAATTCAATGAATAGTAGTTAACACTAATCATAAGTTTATATTTGAATGCTGGAGGATGACCAAGGTACTTGCTATTTTTTAGTTATTTTGAATAAGATCTGAATGAACTGGAATAAAATCAAGTTAATTTGATCAAGGTATTGGCTAAAACGGTCAAATGTTCATAGATTGTTGTTGAATTTTAAATAAAGCTGATGGTATAACTAAGTTATTCAACCAGTATGGCTAGCCCTAGTTCAAATAGTAATGATTTTGAATGGATATCCAGAATTTGCATTTAATTTTTTCACACCATTTGAAAGATAAGTTATTATTTTATTTTATTTTTTTCCAAATGTTATGAATCGGTTGCGAAATTGAAAAATGGATATCACTTCTGAAAATCTGCTGGATTTAAAATTACAGTCATTTTCCCAGAAACAAGTCATTAATTTGCTCGATTCAAAATACTCGTGTGATATTTGAGCTGAAAATTTATTTATAAATTTCTTGATTATCATTAATTATACGATTAATTCGGTTGAATTGAAAATAAATTCGAGTGAACTTTGAAATAATGAAATAAAAACTATTCTCAAACACAATATTATTATTCATTAATGCGTTTAATGAAATGGTCTATCATTTTAGAGAAAAAAAATCGTTTGAATTGTTTTTTATTCAAAGCACTGAAGAGAAGGAAAATTAAGGAACAAATTGTTTCTCATATTTCAAAGTTTGAGAAATTGATCGGAAAATAATTCTGAGCGCAAAGAGCGGCTCAACCTTATAATTGATTACCAAAATTAGTGTAAATTAGATTTCTTTTAAGCAGGCAGAAGAGAACAGGAATTTAAGGGATAGGGTTGCCAGGCATTTCATATTATTTTTTAAAGTCATGACTCAGTTCCTGACAATACATTAGTTTTTTGCACTTCTTTAATAAAGTACTTTGAATTTTAAGGCATTCCTTATCAAAGACAGCATTTTTAAAGAATTATTATACGGAATATAATATACTATTTTACCATGTCAATCTAGATAAAACTAGACAATCTTCAACTGATAGCATCTTGGCAATTTATTAATTCAATTGGTGCTAATTCATCAAAATCAAAAGTGAATCGTTTCCTTAATAAAAAAAAGCATAAAATTAACATTTTAAAAAATTCTTACAATTGCCTTGTTCAGAATTGAGAAGTCTTTTTTTCAAATGACAAAAAACAATTGAAATGTGAAAACATAACACTAATGTTGTGTGTAATTGATTTTGTTTTAAGTAAACTGCTCTTAAACTATTGGTTTATGTCTTTAATGATAATTTATCTAGTTCACTTAACTATTATACGGCTCATTTAATTCTGATTAGAGCTTCTTGTTGGACAGACAATCAGTTTTTCTACAGTCTGTGCTCTTTTTTCTGGAAGCTTTGGCATTGAAACTAAATTTAAGAAATGCTTTGTTATTAATTCTATTCAAATAATGAACTTGGAATTAGAATAATTGTTAGGAAGTGCTTAAATTGCCTTAAAAATGGTCCGGTTCAGTGTGGTTCATGGTCAAAATTTGTGGTACTGGTGGTGTACCCAATTGATGGATGGATAGAGGAAATGAGTTCCTATTCTAATGTTGTTTCCTATTTTGAAGTCGAAATCCAAACAAAAACTAATTGTGCGAAACACCAGAGTCTGAGTGGAAAAGAAATTAATCCAATTTTGCAACCATTAGAACAAATCTGTTCTAAACGTCTGATTTATATCTGTTTATTTCTAATTTACCATGCTTTATTCTTGGCTGACTCTTGTCTGTTAAAAATACTTTGTTATCTTTACTTTCAAATGTGTTTCATTCAAATTTCTAATTATAAAACTTCTTATGATTTTATTTTTCGTATAATTAGATTCAATTTCCCATCAAATGTGAGAAATTCAAAACATTTGAAGAAAAACAAATAATTTCTTTAATCGGATTAAACTCATGTAGCAATTATTCAGTAGTTAACAAGGGTAAATAGTCGGAGGAAAGCCTTATTTGTTGGCTAATTTAACAGGAATTTAGTTAGAATTTCAAAAGAGAAATGTCAATTTGCTTATTGATATTCGAGGTTAAATATGTGTCAAATAATTGAAACACCATATAATTGACACAGAAATCAATTGATAGGCTATTTTACTCATTAGATTTAAATTAAAAATGAATTTCCAATTCATTGCTTACATGAAAGGCTTAATCTTTCAGTCAAAGGCTGAGGGGATTTCCATCTAATTATATGTAGGATTGAATGGCTTTTTGTGGAAAACTAGGGAAAAATATTAAATTTAATAAGTATTATATGTCAGACAATTTCGTTTGGCATACAATTAGATAACTTAATCATTGAGTAAAATATACATTAATTATAGGGATTATAATCCCTGTTATTGAGAACTTCTTTTCCCCCTTAAAGCTGAAAAATTGACAGATTTTCTGCTGTTTTGATGTCTTATTAGGAATTTTTAATGAACTAAATATTTGACACATCTGTTGGGCATTTTATCGCTAAAAAATAAACTTGTTTTTTAGTTTAAATTTCAGTATATTTGTTGAAAATATCTTCTATAATAAACATTACGTAAAGCCTTTCCCAATATTTTTTAACTACATTTTAAATTTGAATAAAAATATTACGAAATTTATTTATAAAATCTATTTTAATGATTGTTTGAATTGATTTTATTCGCCAAAGAATTGAATGAAAGAAAACTTTCAAACAATTATTAATTCAGTATTTATTGTAATTTAAGGTTTTTGAATAAATTTGTTCTTTCATTAGAAAAATAGCACAAAATATCTGTCAATTAATTTGTGAACAAAAAAAATAATTTCTAATAAAATTCAAATTATTGTTAGAATAAAGAATAAGTTTCACAATTAAGGGGAAAGACTGCAAACAAAGCACTTCATGAATGCGCTAATAATTTGATGGACTCT
The DNA here is from genome assembly GCA_034695525.1 of Euzetes globulus. Classification (NCBI taxonomy): domain Eukaryota; kingdom Metazoa; phylum Arthropoda; class Arachnida; order Sarcoptiformes; family Euzetidae; genus Euzetes; species Euzetes globulus. Next base: position 14,618 of record JAQIWP010000938.1, on the reverse strand, counting down.
TTTAAGCTTTGGAGCAGGGATGCTAAGGGGAAGGGCTTGGGGTTTATGAGCCTTCATTTGGCTCAACCCTAAACCCTTGAAAGTCTGAACTTAGCTTAGAAGAGAGTTTAAGAGAAAAGTGTTCCCTAAAAAGCAAAGTCTGAACACCACATGTGGTTAAGGATGGTCGACATCCCTGATCAAGATTTGAGTTTTCTTTTGTGAAGAAAAAAGCTGAGCTAATGTTATACCTGTATAGAGGACTGGTGTATATAATTGGCAGATGTATTGCTAACGTATGACAACTTAATTGGCAGTCGATCTCTGATATCACATCACTATTTGTTGCTAAACAGTCTCTCCTCTCATCACAAATAACAAACAGTTTTGTTTCCTAACCATTCATTCATTCAAAAGAAATTTGTTTAAAAGAAACCAAATTTTCTTCCCTTTAAAAGACTGATCGCTCATTAAATTTTGCCGATAGTTTAGTTGCTTTGCAAACGGCTATAGCCAAGGATTTTTCTCCACTCAGTTCGATGAGAACTGGGCGTTAGGAACAAATGCTATCCTTAATTGATCCTTCATCAATTCAGTTCAGCCTCAATGTGATTTATTCTTTTGGAAAAATTTGATAATTAGCGTTGGCTAACCTTGTTAGGCAATGATCGATCTAAAAATGGAACTATCAATATTGGCAGAGAAAGAAAGGTCAACATTGAAAGGCAAGGCTTTTTAATTAATCAGGGCCTATCCTGGTCGATTGAACCAATCTGTAAATGAAAAGTCTGCTGGATTTCTTTCTCTAAGATCTGGGTTCTAGAGAACAGTTGTCTAATGAGAAGACTTCATTAGAATGTCTATTAGTTTTCACCCCATCCCTCTATTTAGCACATAATTTGTTCAAAGTTATCTGTTAAATATTTATTCTAGCTTGTATTGTATAATAATATAAACTCGTTGAATATACTCTTGGCTATCCCCCTTTCTGCTGTATTTAAAATAATCAATTTCTTTGGACAGAATTAGTGATGAGTTGTTTGAACAAAAGGCGCTCACATTTGTTCTGTGTTTTTGCGAACCAAAATTATTGGCAAAACTGAAGAACAGAGAAAAATGAGAAAAACTGTCTGAAAATCTCGTTTATTATGCACTTTATATTCATATGAAAATTATATGAACGCAAACATCATATTCTTGGCATTTGAAGTGTGCGTTCGGCCTCTCAACTCAAGCCAATGGCTAAACTAACTGTTGATTTTCTAAACTAATCTATGAAACTTTGAGAAAGAGCGACGTTTAGTTTAACTTATTTGCAAGTTTCTTTTTAAATCGCTTTATATTCTTCTCGTTTAACAACAAAAAAACTCATATTTAAAGCGAACAGCACTTCAATGGTCTGTCAGTTATTAAATAAGTCATTAAAATTATGTTTTCTAAAGACAGGTCTTTTGCGCACACCTGTAATATCCCGGGTCTCTCTGTTCACGATTAGCTCACTTTGATGTTGATTGGGCATTTTTAATTTATGCTAGTTTATGATTGAAAAATAATTCGATTAAATCCTCAAATTCTCAATTAATTGAGTATAAAATAGACGTTCAAACTTGCTCGATCAATATTTTGAATAAAAGGGTATTAATCAATGAATGATTTACGTTTTTATCAAGGCAATCTCTTCGGAAATTTAAATCACCTGATTAAATCTAAATTATATAAAATTAAATCTTAATGAAAGTCAAGTGAGCTTGAAGGCACCTGTTCTCGCTTTTGAATCTAATTGCAAGATAATTTTGATAAATATAAATCTTGGAAATCTGAAATAACATCTCTTCTGCAAGAGTGTACAGGTTATCACGATTTAATGGATCAACGATTGGATAATTCCGAAGAATTATTAAGATTTTGAAGAAAGAATAAAATTTGAATAAAAATTCAATTCTTATTTTTTATCGTTTTTATGACAATTTTCGCAATTATTTCACAAAAAAATTCAAAACGACTTTTAAAACAATTATTTTCTTTTATTTATTGAGGAAATGGAGTTAATTAAGGATCGTTTCTCAACAAAACACAGAATAACTAATTAATAGCAAAATTATGGCTCAAAAATTAGCTTCAAATTTGTCACTGAAAATCTTCATTAGTTTTTTTAATGAGATATTTACGTTAATCAATAACCAAGATCATTCGACAACAAGTAACAAGAATCCAATATGCTTGAATTGAACAATATGTAAAAGGGAAATATTAAAGTTACGACTTGATCATTTTATTTTATCAAAACCCATACCTGAACAGTCATTCGATAAATATGATAGCTAAATTAATTTCTATTAGAGTGTCTTGGTGGTCCCAAAACTCTCATTGTTATTAAGAATAAATTCACAGAAAATAATAGGAAAATTACAAACTTTTGTCTGAGGAATACATAATTAAAAGAAGGCATTCCTTAATGAATATATCATACTTTTTACTAATGATTAGAAAAAAGGTCTTCTTCTTCGCTAATATCGCCCATTATTATAAGCCCGACAATTATCGCGTAAACTAATATCAAGCTTCTAATAGTTAAATGATTATAATTCTGGTCTGTCTTTCCCTTCTGTCTGTCAAAGTCTGCGTTTAACACTATTTTCTATATAAACTTTGCCTGAGATCTCACTTCAGTCGTTATGGAGTTCCATATCAATGATTAAAGTGATTTTTCTGTGCAGAGGAAAGGCATTAAAATTCATAATTAGGAGACGGGCTCATTCAAAAGCGTATGCAAATTTTCTTCTTGCCCATAAATATGCTATTGTCTCTTTTACTATGATATCTTTCAACTCTTTCTTGTCCATATTATTCTTAGCAGTGATTGTACTCTCGCTAATTTCATGAATATTTTGTTCGTTATCTACAGTATTGCAAACAAAATAATAGTTTTTAAAAACTTAAATTTAAATAATTTTGCAATTTTTCTCTAAACTTTCGCTCGAATATTAAACACAATTTTGAGTGCCTTTAGTTGCGGAATATTTTTTTTAACTTTTACTCTTAATTAAAATTCTTTTTTCTCTCATTAAAGTAAGGTTATTTTAGTGATACTTTTGAACATAATCAAAATTATTCAGCAGACGCGTTTTTATCTTAAACTTAACTAGAATAAAACACTAGGATCTTGTAAAATGGGCCGCAAAATTTAGATGTACTCGATCTACAGACTCGATGAATTAATGAGCTATTTAATGAAAGTATTATGCTTATTTTGCCAATTGTTTTCTCTTATAGAGCTCTGCTTTCTATTATATGAAAGAATCGAAAAAAATGCTTTTGAACATGGCTGATTTAAAAATAAACATGTTAATAACAATTTGTGTTTTATGACAACTTATAGATTCGAAACGCTTTTGAGTTTTTTTTTCATTTAAAATTTTAATGAGATTGAGCTCAAGTCAACTCAAATCAGAAAAGTTATATTTCAACTGAAAAAAGCTACTAATTTGAAAATTCTTTATCAAAATTAGTTGAGCTTTCATTCTATAAACACCACTCTGTCTATTGACTGTTCCATCAAAAGAGAAAATAGTCTTCTTTGTCCGGGGGTTTAGCCAGGCTCAACAACTGGCTTGATCTATTAATGCAATTCCTAGTTGTTTTAAAAGTGAAAAAGATGTTGTTCTTGATAAATTGCTTTCTTTAAAAACAAATAATAAGAATCGAAATTCTGCTTGCTAAACTAAAGGGCCTAATTTATTTGTTGTTCATTGACTGAGTGGTTACCCCACAGCACATATCATAGTCCTTAACAAACGTATTAAACACATAGAAAAATGGTTAGACATTGATTGCCATTTATGCTCCGTATGGGGTGCTTATTGGCCAGTCATCAGAGCCGGAGAGTCAGTTTGATGGCTCAGTTACCGGAGACTAACGTCTAAACAGAAATTAGTTGAGAAAATACCGAAATTACAATCATATTCGCTATTTATTGAGCATATTCTGTGCCTCAAAGAAAGATATTCTGACCTATCATTTGTGTGGGAAATGTTTGAGAAGTTTACTTCAAAAAGAACTTCTCTAATAGACAATGAAATGTATAAATAAGGCTTTTGATTGAGTTTTTTGCCTGGAAAAGGCAGAGCGCACGGCACAGGCTTCGTGAGCACTGCATAATAAGGCTATACTCCCTCTTTTTCATGCTTTTTATTAGCTTTTCTGCCAAAAGAAATGTTGAAAAAAGCAAACGAATTGGTCGAAAATTATACAACAATTGTGGAGTCGAGAGTCGATTCATTAGTGAATAATGTATTGAACAGAACTCTCACTGTTTTGTTCGACACATTTCGGGGATAAGTCGTTATTCAACAGTCAGTTTTACAACTTGTTTAAGGAGCTATTGAATTAAGGGATTCCTGGAAAGTGCACAATTAAACAAACCTGGTAAATCTGGTAAATAATCCAGCGAACGTAAGCGAACGTGATTCGAGGCAAGCTTTTCGATAGCTCTTGAAAAACATAAATTTTATTGAATTCCTAATTAAATGATTGATACCCTGTTTATTTAGGCAAAATATTCCAAATATTCTAAATTAGTATGCATAGTTTCGCAAATTACCAAATTGGTTATGAACTGTTCCATTCATGTAGTGGTAAAGTTTAATTTCCATATATTGGGATAATTAATTGCCTAGCTGAGAAAAAACTATTATTAATTATCTTAGTCAATTTGTTATGGTCATTTATGCGAGACATCACAATTTAATTGAGCTAGTCACTATGAGCGTTCATCATCATCATCAGCACAAGCGGAGAGCACTTGGCGTTAGGGACTGTGCAGTATAATCAGCTGCACAGCATTCGAGAGCGCCTTTTGGCTGCAGTGCTTCTGCACAGCTTTATAGTCAATGCCAGTCGGAAAGCCCTTCCCAACTGAAGACCTGTTCGGCCAATCAGAGCCGGCAAGTGTTGAAAATTGCCCTAAAGGTGATAAACCAAAAATGATTTGCTTATGGCATCGAGTGGTGTAAGCGTTTGTCGTATTCTGAGCGCTGTGTTTATGTGCTGTTCTATTATATACGTGATGTGCTGCCGTCAGTTGTGTTCGCTATAGCTATCGCTCAGCACAACAAATGTGTTGCCAAACCTCTTGAACACCGGCAGAGACTGTTTAACAGAAACAGAGATTAAAAAGTGAGAGAGAGAGTTAGGAGAGGAGAGGAACGGCTCTGACGGATGACTACTCTCTGATAGAGAGAGTGTGTTAGGAATACATTGAATTTAACGAATCAAATGAACAAACTTTTGATCCGAGAATAACAGTCAAAAACATTGATACTTTTTGGAGGAGAAAAAACCAATTATTTGTGTGTTTTGTTTGCTTTTCGTTTCGTTTGATTTGTTTGCAAAATAAAAGTCTGTTTTGTTTTTACGTTTAATAAGTTTTCTATTGTTTCTGAAGTGAAGTTTATTTGTGAACGAAATAGTTTTTGTTTTCTAAACACTTTTGAACAAAAAGTTGTGTCCCATCGAAAAAAGGGTCGATAAATATGATGATCAGTCACATGACAGCCTCCTCAACGACCACCACTTCCTCATCCAATATGAGTACAAACAATTCGGAACCAAAGCTAGCCTTCAGTATTGACTCAATAGTCGGTCGAAACAGTAGTAATCGTTCGACAGTTGACTGTCACTCGGACTCAGACAGACACAGTCCACGAGTGTCGGCTCAGCACAAGTCCATACACTCGCCGGTCAAACGTGTCCGGTCAGTGTCGCCGCCATTGATTAGCCATCGAATGAGGGAACGGTCGCCACAAATGAGCCGACAGTTATCGCCATCCAATCGAAGCGCAGCCAATATATCGCCATTGAGTACGCCTTCGCCCATATCTGTGACCAACGGCTCGGCCTCCAGTCCTTACTTAGAGCCGAGTCGGTCCAGTCATCAATTTGGCCAACAATCGCACAGTTTCCACCCGGCAATGGGCCCGAGCGCACAGCTCAGCCATCCTCTGATGATGGCTGCGGCGGCACAGCATATGTCAACAATACCTCAACCTTATCATCAAACGATGGCACTCTATCCCTGGCTTTTTAGAGCCAATCCATACGCAAATCGATTTCACGGTATTTGAATCAATCAAATGTTGAAATTTTATAAATCATTAAATAATTTTATTTTTCTAATAAATTCTTCGGAAATATAAAAATAGACTCAGAGATGAAATTCATTTCAGAGTTGACGTAAAATCCAATAAAAATTTCTTCTAATTTTCCGCATACTTTCCAGAAATAAATTCTTAGCAAAAAAAGGACATTAATATTCAATATTCGAGTTATTATTTTTTTCATCAAAATATTATATATGATTTCAAAATTAATTTTTCATATAAATCATAAATTTATTGGAATTTTCGTTAAAAAATATATATTTTTCATAAATTTATTCATTCAATTATTTTTGAATAATTTTTGTATCCGATACTTGATTTTCTATTTACTCATCCAATCATTTCTTAGAGGGAATGGGTTCGGGTTTTCAGACATTTTTGGGGCTATATTTCAGGCTTACTCCGGAAACCTGAGCTTTGAATTTATTAGGCTTTAAATGTCTGGTCGTTTTTCAAATGCAAATTATCGCTGAAAACAGCATATTCTGAGCAAAAACACCAGAAATACTTAAGTATTATATTTTCATTTAATATTATTTAAATGTTTATAATCGGAGTTAATTTATTTGTATTTTTCATATTTATTTAGAGATTAAATTCTAGACTAAACACACAAACCATTAGCGAAATATATTAAAAACCTTTTTTTAATGGTTGGCCTCTAATTCATGGCTTTATTAACAACTTTATTAAGAATCTTTTTCATTCAAATTATATGAATTCATATTTGAGTAAAATATTTCTTCAATGAATAAGCAGAACATGTACTCCAGGATTAGTTTTGCTTTATTTGGAAAAATAATTAATTGATTGAATTTTGATTAATTCTTGGAAATTATTGATTAAAATCTATGAAAGTATTGCTTATCGGAAAAGACATCTCTGAAGTGATCATCAAATTTATAAATAATTCAATTTATTTATGCATTAATTCCCGGAATAGATTTTATAATCTTCTCCTTCTAATAGTCTTTTTTATCTAGTCATCTAGCAAAAAGTAAAGAGTGTTGAAAATTTCAAATTATTTATCAAATTCAATTTGTTTCAGTTAATAAGTGTTTGAAATCATAAAGAATTTCAATTCAAAGCCAGAACTCATTCAATAAACTGATATCTAATGTACTTTAAACTCAATTCAATTACTATTCATTAGTTTGGAAACAAAACGACGTTTCTATCGATTAATGAATTATTCACTGAAATTATTTTTAAGAATTTTATTTAAAATTATAGGAAATTAAAGGCAAAAACATAGTCTGAGTCTCTCAATTCAATAATTAATGGCCTGTCCGCTGTACTTTTGGCCACACATTCGAGACTATTAAAAAACAGCCAAGAGTGAAACAAGCAGAATTGAATAAATATATTTATTAATATTAATAACAAAGTGATTAATAGTCTTGGGATATGTCATAAACACATATGGATCACATATTATCTGATATTTTGCTATCGGCTCTACAATTGATATCAGGCTCATTCGATAATAAATTACAAATATTTTTCTGATTATTTACTTAATATCTGTTTTCAATTGCCTGTAATTTATTCTTCTCATTGATATTTTCAATTAATTTAATTTACAAAATCGATCAACTCTCCTGTTCTTAATGAACAAGCAAGACCTTCCATAAATTCATTGCTCAGTCTTTATTCTTGTATAATCACTTTGAAATTATTAACCATTTTCATATTAGCTAGATGATTCTGTTAAAATGATTATGTTTTTTGCCTGATGAAACATGTTATTTATTAATACTGCTAATAGCAAGGTTAGACTCTAATAGTCTGGTGATGTCTGAAAGAATAATTGATTGATTTTTTTGTCACAAATGACTGAAAACAATTGGTTTTCATTAATATAAATATTAATTCGGTTCATATTTTGGCTGATATTTAATACCTGGATTATTGCCTGCGAAACATGTGTTTTAATTATTCTGAATTTGAGACAATTTGCAGCCAATAAACACTTATAGGTCTAAAATATCGATAATAAACTATCAACTATTTTCTGGTTGACATTCATATCGTTAATCATTAGCTGAAAAATATGTTTTTCCCTCAGAACTCGGTTTTGTCTTTGTTTGTCACGATTCTGATGACTATTTTTGATGATATTCCCATTGGAACTGGGTGAAAATAAAACAAGAAACTTGCTGATTTCTGTTAAACTAAATTACAAGTTATAATTGGTTTGGAAAGAACAACAATAAAAGACTTAATTATTGAAGAGATAATTACTCTTAAAATTTTTGAACAAAATTTTCATCAATCGATCATTTATTTTAAGACTATATGCAAATCATTCAAAAAAATTTCAAGGCAAACAAAAGTCTCAAAGGATTATCAAGGATAAATGCCCTTTGAAATAGTAAACTCATTTTTAAGGAGAAAATGTCATAATTTGTAAGAAAATCATTCAAATTTTGTCTGATCTGATCGGACAGACTTTAACGGAAAACTTCAGTGGAATTTTCAGAAAATGTTCTGACAATTAGCTAAAGATCTTTCAGTGTTTTAATTGAGATAATAACCAAATCCTTCAAAACTAAAAGACAAAGAATTAAAGTTAGAAATGCTTGAAAATTGACACTTTAGTGAAGGGACAGGTATTGGTGGAGTAGACATGCCAGACAGACAGTGAGCAGAAGCCTTATCTAATAGTAATAATAACCTGTTGTCTAAAAACAGGCGAAATAACAAATGAAATAATGAGTGGAATAATAATTGATTGCCTAAAGACTGGTCTCATCTCTCACTACATATCTCTTAACTGACTATCAAATTAGTGGCTCTTCTGAAGAGGAGTTCAGTTTCTGGTAGAAAAAAAATGTTATCCAAATAAGTTGTTCACAATATCTGAAAGGCTCTTAAAGTTAGTGACTACTAGTGTGAGAGTTCTGGGGAAGGCATTTATCGACACCGCACGCAATGATATCATTTTCACGGCTAACACAATATTCCGTGATTTCATTCATCATCACAAACACTATTGACTATTAATTCAGTCTTAAACGGAATATTTTTGCTCAATTTTCTCATAATTTAGCTGCACGTTTGTGTACTTGAATGTGCAAGGTATTGTTTAATTAAAATAACCTTGAGACTGTATATTTTTACTAAAAATTTATATAGAGTACTTTCCTAAAGAATTCTAATTACAGTCTAAAAATAAACCCTGAACCTAAGCTGTTGTTTAGAATCACTTTTCAAATAAACACGAACAAATAGCACATCTTCTAGAGTTTTCGGTTGATTTTGAATACCTTGGTTGCCCACACAGGTGCATAATAACGACTTTTACCTTGTTTTATTTCTTATTACGAAGTGCTAAATGCCTGATACTTAGCATATCATAAAAATTACTTCACTTTTATTATAATAAATACCAAAAATTTAAACCTAATATTAGTGTAAATAAAATGAAGAATAAGATGAATATTTTCGCTATAAATGTATTGAAAACCATTCATTAACTGCACGCAAAAGAAACGCTGTTTTTGGAAACGCCTCTTGAGGTCAGACATACGACAGCGAGAAAAATGATAAATAAATTCAATAGATTTTTCACTAAACAGAAAATTCTTTTGTCATTTTTCAAGTGAAAGAAAAAGATAAACAAATTTTTACGGAAATTCTGTGTATTTCTTACGAAAATGACTTTTAGTTTAATGGCGAGAATTGATAAATAAAAATGAGTAAAGGATTTAGCAATAAATAAGTAATGGATTTGTGTGGAAAACAAGATCATTTTTCTGGCAAAATATTTTGCTGCAAATTAATTTTGAATCAACTTTGAAAAAAATTTGTGGATATTTTTGTTGCTCTTTTTTTGGTGTTTTTGATGGAAAAACTTGAAAAATCAATTACTTATTAATTATATATTTTTGACGATCGATAAGAAAATTATTGGTTTCTAATTAAATACATTTTCAGGGCTTAAGACATAAGTTATTAATTAATACATTTTTTCGTTCGCCAAATAGCTATTAAACTGATGGCTGGAACTCCAAGAATGGTTAAAAACAAGATGATAATTATCAATCACTTGATTAACCAATAAATTAATCAATCGTTTCGTATGTTTGAATAATTTGAAGGCTGGGCCAGAAATATAAATTAATTATAAGACAAAAAACAAATTGAAATTCAATATTAACTCAATTTTCAGTATTAATTATAGAAAACTTTGTAATTATGGGGATTGGGGGCAAAATGTGTTGATTGAAAATTAAACCTGGTAATTAAAGGCTCTGATTAAATTTGTATCATCTGACAGCAGGTCCGATGGCCGGCCTCATCCCAATCGATGGAGGACATCCACAATTTTCTGGGGGACACATACATCCGGCTGCCATACCGGCCTTTCTGTCACCGCTGTTCAGAAAGCCGAAACGCATTCGCACAGCCTTCAGTCCTAATCAGTTACTGAAGTTGGAGCACGCCTTCGAGAAGAATCACTATGTGGTCGGTGCCGAAAGAAAGGACCTGGCTCGTTCACTGAATCTCAGCGAAACACAGGTAGGCGCCCGCACACAATTCATACCATGCAATTACATTCAATGAATTATTTGAAACGAATCGAAAAGATCATGCTATAATTTTCAATCGAATTATCCAGAAGAAATGTATCAGGGCTAGCAAAATTCTTCTGATGTCGAGAACACCCAGTGTTTTAACACCAAAATCTATTTTTAGATGAATTTTAAATGAATTTTCACAGTAAAAAGTGTTTTGAACTGAATATGACTTTTTTGGTTAATTAAAAAAATTAACGAAATTTTTTTCTTGTTTTTGCAACAAATTATATGCTTTGTTATGATATTCACTCAAATGAAGACGATTTCAATCTTTCTTTTCTTCGTTTCTCTGAATTTCTTTTGACAAAAAGGAAGTCAAGACTATTAGCAGACAAAGCAATTAAAACCTAATGATAAGAGAAAAACAATAATTTTTTTGAATAAAGCAAAGTCTAATTGTCTTGACATTCGGGTCTGAGAAGAGCGGATCGACACTGAAATTAGTTATGAATATATTATTTTCGTATTATTATATAATTTGTGTGAATATTACGCGCCGTTTAAATGATGAACAGATATCATATCAGGTGATGGTCTATGAGAGAGACCCTTAACTACCGCTCAGGAATAGAGGACAGACTAATGAACGTATGATTATATTAATATTTGATATGGAGTTGGATATAACTATCAATCATTTTGTCCGCTATTCTAATGTTTGAATAATAGACGCCATTATATAATTATCAGGGAATTCAAAAACAATTGAATATGTTTTGCATCTTTTTTGAGGGAAATTTTGAAGCTTTTAGCTTTGAATAAAGTACCTTGGATAGTCATTATTTCTTCTTAATGTAGAATAATTGCTAGAATTTTTAGCAAATCATTAAATGAAATTATTGGTAGAAAAACTTGAATCAATAGTACAGTGAAAATAGTATTCAAATCAGAAATCATTTCAATTTACTTCCCTATGATTTGTATTAAAAAAATCGGTTTTCAAAAGCAATTATTATTTGCATTCTTCAGAATCACTGACAGACTGTCTATAAAGGAACTGTCTGTCCATTAGCTTCATATCAATAACAAGTGAAGAAGACGTCAAAAGACTTATGTAAAACCAGAGTAAATGCGATTTTGAATACCAGATGTGTTTCAGTCGCTCAACAAAAAAAAGCACAAAATCAAAAGACCACTCATTTTGTTGTTTATAATACATATTACTGACTGTATTTAAGGACTAATTATTCTAAAAAATCGCTTCTTTTCTCCCACTTTATTACTATTTGAGCTTTTGTTTCATCGTTTTCTCTGTCTTTTTTTCATTTCAAACAAAAACTTAATTTTTATTATTCTTTTGAATTATGATTACTGTCTTCGCTGTCTATTCGTATATCTCCTTTCAAATTATGTAAATGATTTTCTTGGCAAATAATTATCATTATTGTCCATCAGAAAGAGAGTCCTCTCTGTTTCAGATGCAACTCAAAAATTATAATTTCAATAGAAATTGTATTAAATAAAGTGGGGAACAGTTTTTCCTCTCTTTATTAATACATTCCTATTCTCTGATATTTCCTGTTTTTTGGACCTAATTTTCATATTTATTACATTCAATAGATTTCTTTTTGCCAATAATTTGTTGTTTAAGAATACATTTGTGTTTTCTCTGTATGAATGCCTAAACTTTACATAATAGACAGTTTTGTCTGCCTTTTGTTCTGGTAATTCATTCCCTAATTGACTGGGGTCAGAACCTCCCAGCAAATAGGCCCAAAACAGTCAAATTCAAATTTGTTTATTATCTCTAAACATAATTGCGATTCAGTCGGAGTTCAGCCGAAAAAATGAATTTATTGTTCACTATATTTATGCTTAAAAAGGATTTTTAATCAAATTATGAGCCAAAGCAGAGCTCAGGTAATGAATTGGCTATCAATCAGTTAGAGTTGTCTTAATTCCCATCAAGGAAAAGAGTCTAATTTTCTAAAAAAAAATCTGTTTATGTTTGCCTTTTGGTAGAGAAAACACAGAATAATTTAAATTAAAAATGAATTATCACTTAATTAAGCGGAATAATAACCAGTCAAATGACGATTATTTCCTTCAAATTTTTATGATATATATGTTTCCAAGCATTTCATACAAAAGATAGACTTTTTTTTCGTTACTTAAGGCTAAACTTTTGCAGAGAAAATAATAATAATAATAAGAGATATGATTAGAATAATAATGAACTGAAATTATTACTCAAATGAATGAATGAGAGGATAAGCGAAACAACAAAAACATATTTGAAACCGAAATTCCCGTCAATAGTAATGATAATAACGAATAATGAAATAAAAGATGAATAATAAGCACTTTTAAAACAACACACAGAATATGACGACTGTCTACTCATTAAAATTCTGGTGATGTGCAAGGTGATCTTTGATGAATAGACCTTGGAAGCTAAAGTTTCTATAGTTTTAAACATACTATCTTGCTAATTTCTAACTGTTTTAGTAAATTAGTAGGAAATCATCTATTTAAATCTGGCCATTTTTATTTTATACTAAATTGTCTGAGTTAATTTGTTTGTGATCTTGGTTATCCTTCATTTAATTCAGTGAATCAGATAAAAGAAATGTATTTTATTATCACATAATTAAGAGTTGATAGAATATAAAGCGACAAAATTTCCCGGACATAATTGGTTGAATTATCTTGGTAATAATTTTTTTTTGTTTGATGGAAAAACCATTGAAAGACATCTGATATATAGGTTTATCTTTAATTTTGATTCGCCGTTGATTTCATTAAAACATATTTAAGCCATAATACGAGAGAAGTATTCAAATTAAAAATTCTAAATAGATATTAGACCTCATTATTCTGCGCAAAAAGGCTGTCTGTGAACTTAACAGAGGCACCGACTGTCCGGAAATGCAACGAGGGATAGGTATGCTCTGCGGACGTGACCAACAAATCTAATTGTGTCCCACAATTGACGCGAACGTGACATCAAATTCAGTGTAAAAGACTTGTTGTCTAAATAGTCGCCCATATTTTGATGGCAAAAATTTTACCGCAGATGTGAACCGATTGCACACAAGTTTGCTGCCATCCATTCAGTACGTAGCTTAAGTAGGTATGACCATGCTTCTTGAATAGCCAAGCAAATTCAAGGTGTTCAGATAAGAAACAATGTCCGTACCATTTGAATGGCCCAATAATTAGGTACAGTTAACCAAATTATAGTCCTTCTAATCCATTGATTATATAATTTAATGGAAATATTTTTTGAAAACTGATATGAATTTAATTGAAAATAATTATCCCAGCGCGGAGGCACTCATTGCGATATAATCTAGTTAAATATTCAGGTGCTGTCCCCGATAGATTGTCAATTAAACAAATTAATTGACAGCTAATTTTTTTTGCTCAGTTTCTTAATTAATAGTTTCGGTTATTTTTCTGTCAAAGTTTGGCGTATTTTCTGTGAAAAATTTGGTTCTGATCTCCGGAACCGTTGAATTAAAATTACAGCAAAAAAGTAGTTTCCAAAAGTGAATACAATATTCTGAGCCTTCATTTCCTTTTTATTACTCGTCTTTATTGTGTTGTTTAGCACTTGTAATACTCCACCGTCTTATTAGTATTCAAGTGATGACCAATTCATTAAATGGATAGTACACCTGGACTATCGTCATGGCCTTTCACTCAGCCTTTCCTTTCTCATTGGCCTTTCTATTGAGTAACGACAAACTGATCGTTAAAAAGCGTTTTAAGTGTATTTAAGGCATTTATTTTGACTGAAAAACTAGTTTTTCATACCTTATGCTCAGTTCGAGTCCCGAACCAAAGGTTTTCCTTTCTATTTGTTTCAGCGATTTATCACTTCTTTTCACTGAAAACAATAGACATACCAATTGTGGGGAGAGAGAGAGAGAGAGAGAGAGAGAGAGAGAGAGAG
>JAQIWP010000937.1:0-18631 GCA_034695525.1 Euzetes globulus | reverse complement strand
TTACAAATGACTGCCAAAATTTCGCCATTTTTTCTTTTTTTGGGAATGGGATATTGACTAATTTTTAAAGCTAAGATGTATGGTGATATAAAGAGGAACAATTTAAATGGCGGACTGAAATGGTAATCGAAACCCCAATTTTTTTGCAATTTTGTTTTTAAATACACTTATTTCAGGAAATTTTAAGTATAATTTAACTTAATTAAGTTACATTTAAGCTAATTTTCAAATTATAAGTCAAACTCTTAAAATAAGAAAAAAGGCGATATTTTTGGCCCACAATATTTAAAAATTGCAATTTTTGAGAGAGGGATCAATTTTTCAACTTTTGAATGGGTTAATTTTTTTTAAAACTAGGCGGTTAAATAGCTAACTCAAGAAACCAGGGGGATTTTTAAGAAACTTCCCCCTTTTTGTACATTCCTGAACTAGAATAATTTACTTTTTAATCAAATAGTTAGTTACCCATTGAAATAGTTATTTATAGTTGATATAAACTTTTGTTAAAATGATCCTCAATATGTGTTTCGGATAGATCCTGTCTTATTCTTAAACTATGTACCTGGAAAATACAGTAGTTGCTATAGTTGAAAATCCGATCTCTAGTGATAACAAATCAGGTTTAAAAATAAGAGAATTGTCCACAAAATACAATGTGTCCGTTGGCTCTGTCTTTAATACTGTGAAAAACAAAGACAAATAACTGATTATTTTTGCAAACATTGAATAATTCCTTTATTAAATATAATTTTTAAGCGTTTAAAATGTCTTGATTAAAAAACTGAAATTTTTGAAAAAATTCTCATTAAACCTCTAATTAGTGAAAACCTCTAATAAATTAACAAAATTTTGAGTCCCGAAGCTGTTTACATACGAGAGGTTTAAGTGTACTTTGTTGTCACTCATTCAAGAGAGTATAAAAAAGTTTAAAATGTCTCAGTCCCTTAATTTACACTTTGCCCAAAGAGTTGAATATTTTAGAAACTAAGATGGAATATTTTTTTGTTTTTTTTTCTTCATTTATTACATTATTTGATGCTCTTATCTTTTGAATAAATAAAATATTAAAATTTCCATCCAGATCATATTTTTTTAAATTCTCAAAATTTTGGCACATTTCTTTCACTATGGTAATTTGAATTTAGAAAATATTTTCAATGTATCCTGAGTAGAGTCTAAAGAGTAGTAACTATTAGAATTTAATTTAATCTATTATCTTGTAAGGTCTATGATTTATAGACCTACAAAGTTTTGAACTTGGGCGGGCTGTCGCTCTTTTTTTGGTAAGGAGTAGATCACCCTAACAACCAGTATTTAATACTATTTGAATGGGAGAATCGAGATATGCTTTGTACAAGTTGATCACAAGTGATTGCCAGGATCCTTTGCTTGCTTGGCATGGTTCTTTCCAAATCCTAGATTGTAAAAGGTTAATTATTTTTTGTCAAATGACAATGTCTATTTCAACCATGTTGATTGGAATGTTGGTTATGGCCAATGCTAACATTTCTTTACAATATTTCGTCGTCAAGTTTGTTAAGATTGAGTTAAAATTTCAATTTGGTTAACCCTAACCTGCATGAAGTGGCTAGAACTTTTTTGCAGTAACTTTGCTAAATTGCTATTAAGAATCAGGACAGACATGAAATCCTTTTCAGTTTTTATCCTGAATTAAGTGTAAATCAATAATTAATTGAAAAAGTGATCAAAACAATTGTGTGAAAACACCTTTTTCTGTAAATATCATCAAATAATTGCTCATTTAATTGAATATAAGTAAACAATTATTGATTTGATTTTAATAGAAGTGACACTTAAGTGGTCTCTACCGGAGAAGAGCTCTCATCTGATGTCGAAATATCTGATATATATGTCCCGAAATTCGAGCGCCAATAATACGAGTTCGAGTCCCATAGGATGTGTCGATGCAATGGAACTGCCGATGGCCTGTACTCTGTCCAACCTTTCCAACGGAAACTATAAGTTCTATATCAGAGCGATGGACACCGAGAACAAAGTCGGGCCCTCCAGTAATATCGAAACAATTACTATATTTGTCGCCTAACTTATAATTAATTGTAAATTAATTGTAACTACAATTTTATATTCTATTAGAATTAGCAAAAAATATTGATCTCTTAATTAATATTTATTTGAATATTAATCCATAAAATAATTGTTCAGTCATTTGCAAAAAAAACAAAGAAAGTGTGATTTTTTATACAATGATTTTCTCTATAATAGTCTATAATATTGTGCTGTTTTTCTCTCCAATTGTTTTGAACTTCAATTCAAATTGTCTGAAATGTCGGTACTTTCAGTGTTGTAACTCTTGTTATGTCTTTGTCCGCCTCGATGTCGGCCACGACTTCTTTTGTTCGTTTGACAAATGGATGAGTTCTCACAATCCATCGAATTATTGCCGGAAAAGGATTCAATATTTTCATTAGAAGCGGACATTAGTCCCGAATTGATCCCGGATTGCCTTAAAATTTTCTTCGTTTTGGTTTTATTAGCGATATTTGGCGGAACACCAGTTAATAATTTAGAGACATTTCCAATGGCTTTGGTTCGGCCCTCTCTAAACACTAAACGAGTGCCGACATGCAAATACTCCGGATTTTTAATGAACCGGAAGTGAACGGTCGCCTTATCTCCAGTTCGTAGACATTGTCTGGACATCGAAAGAATAGACGCCGTCTGACGAATGCTTCCGCAGTGGACTTAAATCAGACGTTAGCTTATTCTTCAACTTATTTCGTATATGACTTACCCATTGCTTGATATCTGGGACTGATTGTGGTGGGGTGATGCAGAACCAAGATTTCACCCTCGAACTCCCAATAGGCCTGAGGGTTGAGACTGGGCGCCAACATTACCATTCCTTTCCTGATGTCTGATCTTTTCATCTGTTTTTTTATGTCATTGTTTTAATAGAACAAAAAATATTTTTAAATACTTTTTTAAGAGCAAAAGAGGCGGTCTGTCCGCTCCTGACTTCTTTGACGGGCATTCTCTTACGATGTATTGATTTAATAGCAATGGGAGCGAAGTGTCCCAAAGAGTCGGGTCCCAAATAAAGGACATCATTGAGTTTTATTACACCTTTCATTGTCAGACCTGAGACGACAGTTCCGACCCCCTGGAGAACAAGTAATTAAGACATAGCGAACATTACTGGATGCAATACCGGAACAGAATAGGTGTCATCGATTTGAAACTCTGCCGCCTCGTTGTCGTGATTAGCGGTTCGGGGCATCAATAGGTTGAGAAACAATTGCAACAAATGAAGATTAGTTCCGTTGACATTCGAGACTTGAAATATGGGACACAACCGTTCGGTGGCGAAATTGGTGGCAGCGATGACGACGTCGTCTTCGCTCTGAACCATTACTGGGATCTTTCGACAACCGGGAGATTTGAGAACTCTTTGCAATAGTTTTAATGTATTTTGGAGAACATTTTGAGGACACATATCTATTTTGGTGACCACAACAAAGACGGGAACACTGAGTGCCAGCGCTAACCCCAAGTGCTTCCATTCAAAATTATTTATTTAGTCAAAGAATTTAATTTTGAGATTAGAAACCTCTTTAGTCATTCCAACGATGCCAGCGTTGGCGCCCACCATAAGCATAGTGTAGTCGGGTGCGTGTCCTGTCATTCCTAATGTAATCGACTGTGAATAACCTATGAGACCAACTAAGGACTGACCGAAAATAGTAGTTTTGAGGTATCGTTCGTGTCCGGCCAAGTCTATGAATGTGATCACTTTGGAGGCCGCCTCACATATCTTGACCCAATCGAGATGTCCTCCGTGTGCATCCGGTTTGTTTACTACATTTCCTCTGCTGTCGAACCCAAGGATATCATTGCCGACACTCGACGTCCGGCCTATGATTGAAGACAAACAAAATGATATTTGGAAACAAGTGATCAATTGATTCAAACCGGATTCCATTTCGTGTTTATGTCTGAAGAGACGCTGTCGGGCGAGTCCGCGTCCATTGTCGAGCTCCCCGTGAGTCAAAACTCCGAGTAAAGTACTTTTACCGGCGTCCACATTGCCGACCACTGCGACTCTCACTTCTTGAAAGTCGTTCTGTTTGGCGCGTTTTCGGATCAAATACTCGGCTATAAACCCGACGCCGGACTCGCCTTTCCTTCTCCTCAGAAGAATACAATCCGAATCCAATTTATCTGAAAGTTTACAGAGATTTGCGATCGAAGCGTTCAATTCGTCTTCAATGAGACCACTCTCTCCCGACTCTTCACACAAATACCAGAAACAATTGAGAAAACGTTTCAATCATTTGACAAATTACCGGAAACTCCGACTTCATATATCGTTTCTCCCGTTTCCACAATTCTATTTTTCAAGTCTTTGGCCAATTGGATCAGCGTTTCTTCGGATGGATTGACTAAACAGTTCTGTTTGATTGATAATTGAAAGTTTGTTCCAAACACTATTGACATACCTTTTGGAATAAGACCACAGACTGTTTAATACCATCGCCGTTTTGGGACAGAATCAGTTGGTGTGAAGACATCGACATTCCAACAGCTGTTCCATTGTTATCTTTGATGAATAGTTCGGAAATCATCGAAGTGTCGGCCGACGACTGTTTCACGTCTGCAGACATTTGGCTCAGTATTCAATTGACTATCAATTTCAAGTGATTTGGTCTATAATATCACATTTGACACAATTTTGGATCAGATTAACCAAATAGTTGTCATTTGACTCAAGGACTGACAACTGATGCAATTTATTGTATTTTTAGATCAGAAAGACGTGGATATTATCCAACCATTGCATCAAAACGTAAATAAATAATGTCTTCAAAACTGGTGTCAAATGATCATATGGTTCGTGAATCCTGTCCTTCACTCAACACTTCCAATTCATCAACTCTTCAAATAATTGATTCCTTATTTCATTGGAACCGATTGAATGCTAAACTTTTATTTGACATTCATTTGATAGTAAAGGATTTTGAGTAAAATCTGAAACTTATGTGTTTTCAACTCTAAACAAATGTATTTTTTTATCTAAATATTTTGTTGTTTTTTATGAACTTTATTGTGGTTTATGTGAGACCTGTCTGTCATTGATTTGAAAACATGTGATGAAATCAACTGAAATGTCATTTTTTGTAGATTATTATTGATTTGCGATTAAATTCAGATAATTATTACTACTTTGTTGAGTCTATTTCATCACTTTTTGTCATCAATTGTTAACAATTGGGTGAAAATGGATTTGTCAAACATTAAAGGCTTATTAGAAACAAATTCGGAAAGTATTGAAATGTCAGACAACGAATTGGAGGACGAATTGAATGCAATACTTAGCGGCCATTCAGTAGGAGTTAAGACTAAACAGACGGCCACTTCTTCAGCCGCCAATGTTAAGAGAGTAAAACAAAATGACCCCAAAATGTCTAAGACACAAACTCCAAGTAGAACTAACAGAAAAACAAACAAGAATGAAAGTAAGACTCAATTTTATAGTATCCACCATTATTATTTAACTCCAATTTAGCAAGATGAAAATAAATTTTAAATTGTCTCAAAGAAAGCGATAAATTGTATCAATTGTAATGATTTTAAATTATTTTCAGCCATTATTTCCGATGATTTACTTAATATCGGAAATTTAGGGATAATTGAAGACTTTGATGAGGACATTGATAACGAGGATATCGATGAGAATGACGAGGACTTATTGGTATCATATTATGACAAAAGACTACATTTGATGTTAATTTTTTGTCTAATCAGTCAGAGATCAGTGCAATCGCTTCGAGACCTTCTGCCGGAAGAGTTCCCAAACATAATGAATACAAAACTCCTGAAGTCGATTACGAGTTGCCTCCGAAGACTGGTATCAAAGAGACAAACAGTCCTCAGAAAAACCTGAGTTCGCAATCAAATATTTTATACAACAGAGAAGACATATTAGCACCAAGACAAACCCAATCTTCATCTAATGTACCCAAGCCTTCCATATCACAGAATACCAGCTTTGAAAGCAAGCAAACAATTAATGAATGGTTACCAGAAGTGTCTTCAACAGACAAAACAGATGATAACAAAAGCGACATTTTGCGACTCAATGCTCTTAAAGACCAGTATAAAAGAGCGGCACTGATTGCCAAAAAGGGTGGCCAACAAACCACTGCTTTGTCTCACATAAAGACAGCAAAGGTTGGTATTAAAGGGTTCACTCATTCCAACTATTAATTACTTTTTTAAAAGCAAATTGAAGTATTGGTTAAAGCATTAGAAGACGGTTTAACTGTTGATTTGAGTCAATTACCTCCTCCTCCAAACATTTCAATGGCCAGCACTGAGAACAGTAGTTCCCATTTGACTTCAGAAAGTCAAACATCCGCTGAAATGAAAGTGAACTCTGATATTGAGATAGATGTGGGCGCCCAAGACATAGAGTTGACCACAGAAGACGCTAAAAAATTCTTCAATGCTCCGCCTCCGCCTAACACTGTTATGGAAGCTCTGGAACAGAGATTAGCAAAATTCAAGTCAACATTAGAACAGGCGAACCAAGAAAACAATTCGTCTAAAGCTAGACGTTTGGCCAGAATTACCAAACAATACGAAACCGCTATTAAGGACGTGAAAAAAGGAAAAGTTGTCGATTTCGAGGAACTGCCGACTCCTCCCGGTTTGAATTATTAAATTATTGTATAATAGTTTTATAATAATAATTGCTATAATTTCAGGTTTCGGACCCATTCCTGTACCCAATGCGTCAAAACCTGAACCCATTTCACAACCGAAGCCAAACCCCGAACCCATAAAAAGCCCTTCAAAACCAAAAGCAGCAGAAAATGAAGGCAACGCTTCAAATAGATCGCCTCAAACTCCGGTAAAACCTCCAAATGTTGTAACAGATACTACTCCTCCAAGAACTGGTCAGAGGCCGCCACTAAAGAGGGCGTCCTCTTCAGCCAACAAACAACTCAACTATCTATTGGAAAGACAGAGAATGTTCAAAGAGGCTGCCCTCGAGTCTAAACAAAAGGGTGATATTCAACAGGCAAAGGAATACTTACGAGCGGCCAAAGGCTTTGACCCCCTGATTGAAGCCACACAAAACGGATTACCAATCGACGCCACCTCAATCCCTACTCCTCCACAAGTGAACGAAGATTTTGTTATTGTCTCACATCCGGAAAATTCAGAATCGGAGGATTTGGAAAAGGAAGAGATGTTTCGCAAAATTGAAGTCGAATTACAAAATCAAATCGAAGTAAGCGATTATAATTTACTATTCATTTCGATTATTGTTATTAAAATCGTTTTGTAACCAACAGATGTGTAAACGAAACAAAGAATACTTTTTACAATTAGGAGACATTTCGACGTCTTCTAAGTTCGAAAAGTATGCGGTCGACAGTCGCAAAGACTTAGACCTATTGACCATTCGGTGGAGAAATGGACAAAAATTACCGAATATTAAGTATGAAACGCGAACATTTTCAGTCGTCATTTGCAACCCAGAAGTCAGCACTAATGAAGTGTCCGTAGAAGTGATTAAAGCGATCGACATTCCGGGAAAGCCTGACGTCGACACTTACGTGAGGCTCGAGTTTCCGGTCCCTAATGTAAGTGATGAGTGCTATTGCACTGCATTTGTGACCAACATTTTCGTCAAAAAACAGGACAACCATCAAACGGCTCGAACCAAAACTGTGAAAAACAGTATAAATCCAGGTTTGAAATGATTAGTATTATTATTGCTTTCAATAATTTCTAAATATCTTTTTCAAGTGTTTAACCAAACATTTAAGTTCGAAATCGATCGAAAGTCTCGACAATTACCCAGAATTTTTAAAAGACATCCTTTAAAACTGGAACTTATGTCAAAAGGGTTTGTTTTATTACCATTTTATTACCATTATGGTACATTGTTTTAAATAAACTTAAATTGTACTGAATTTTTAGAGGATTTCTAAGAAGCGATTCACTGATTGGAACCGTTCCCATAAAGTTGATTGACTTCGAAAACAAGTGTACGATTCACGAGAGCTTTCAGTTAACTGAAGGCCGAAAAGTGGTCGGCGGCCGAATTGAGGCAAAGGTCAGAATAAGAGAACCCTTACTCTCAAAACAAGTTGAAGAAGTGAAGGAGAAATGGCTTTCATTTGTTTGATTCATTCGATTCATTGCTATAATCTATTCAAATATTTTTAATTTATTACATATATTAACAAATTTTGTAAATTTGACAAAAATAAAATGAAATAAAATAACTTAAAATTCAAACTTCAGTTGGACTCAGGTCTAAGTCGTCCTCAGTTTCGGCCAATTTGACTGCCAATGACTTCGGCTTTGATTTGATATCACCCAACGAAAGATCGACTCTTTGTCTTCGGATCTGTGAATTAAAATAAGATTTTATTTTAAACTTGGTTCAATTGAATAAAACCTGAGAAATGTTCAAATTCGTAGTTTCGTCCATAAGTAGATCATTACTGAGATTATGTACCAATTCTTCGATCTGAAGATCGGATTCATGTTTGTCATCAAATGGAATGAAGTAATCGGATGAGTCATCTTCGGTGCGAATCAACGTATTGTTAGTACTACTGATAGTGGCCACAGACAAGAGGTCGGCGTCTGCGTCCATCACTCTCTGTTCATCTATTCCGTCCCTCAGACTTATCATTGGATAGGAAGCCGAAGAGACACCGATTGAAAGCGGACTGGAATTTCCGGGCGAGTCCTTCAACATTGAGGGCGACATCGCATTGATTCGAAATGATTGAAGTTCTGTCTCTTGATTGTTCTTGTCTTCCCTTTCGTTCAAATAATCGGAATCATCTTCTTTGTCATTAGACAATAGTCTGACTCTTTCTTGAAGTGCAATATTTTCTGCGGTTCCCGAAGAGGCAGAAGAAGAAGAAGCACTTTCACTGTCATCAGCCAACGCTTTGATTGTTTTTGAGTTTGAGACGAGAGGCACTCTTGACCTCCAAATCTCCCGATCTTTGGCCTCATTGTTGATTACGTTTGATTCGTGCTCATCAATGTCTTTGTCTGGAGAAACGGGAATTCCTGACACCACAACTTCTGGAGTCGTAGGACTAGCAGTTGGCAGACGTGAGCGAGCAGTGGGTGTTGTTGTTAACACTGAAACACTGTCTGATACTTCAGATCCATGATTAGTACCATTAGTTTGATTGGATTTTTTCGATTTCTGTTCGCTTTTATGGTATTTTCTGGTATTTATTGGGGTTTCGGTCTCATTGGAAGTCATTCGATAAGAATATCCATTTGAATGAATATTTGGACCATTGAGCGCTTCAATTAAAGAGAAGGGCTCATAACCGGGAGGGATGTCCACTAAATCTGTTGAACTGTTTGAGGACATCATTTGGTGATGATTTGCGACTGGATTTGAATTCGTAACGAATGACTTTCGGACGGCTTTCAACTGCAATAAAGCCCTGAATGGGGCCCTACATATGGGACAGTTGTTTGCTTGATAGCGAAGAGAGTCCGCACAACCATTGCATAAACAGAGATGACGACAGGGAAGGATGAGTGTGTCCCGGGAGTCACTCATGCAAATGACACACTCAGAGGAATTGTCCTCCAAGTCGTCTTCTGGCGGTAGAGAGGGGTCACCGCTAGTGGTTAACGTCATGTTCTTATTTTCGATGCCATATATTTCTTGTAATAAATACGTCAATCCGTCGACAAATAACTTCTGTTTTAATGGTTTAATTGAATGAGTATTTTCGTGGTTTCGTTCGATGACAGCTATCAAAGTGTGGGACTGTCGGGGCTCTTCTCCATCCTCTGCCACGCACTGCACCACAACCGGCAGCAAAGCAGTGCTGTCGAAGTCGCCCTTTTCGTCAACTGACCGATACATCAATTCTTCTTCAGAAAACACCGAAGGATTGAACAGATGAGAAGATTGACTGAATAATTGGTTCGGACCTTTCTTGAAGTGATAGGTCTCAGAGCTAAGAGTTGCATCTTTTGGGGTATATATTATGCCATTAGCTGTCATGTCTTCAGTGCAGAAGTAATGAACAGTTATGGAACACTTGACGTCTGCGTCGAACACGAATTCAATGTTATAACGATTGGGCTCTTTGTTTGTCTCCGATTCGGACGTCTCTTTCATATCATCGCCATTGGAAGGGATTCTAATGAGTCGAAGCGACTCTTTTCTAATATTGATTAATGCCCTCAAAGTACGGGTCGGTTCGTGTGGAAGTGGCGCAGAGTATGGGAAGGGTGTCGGATGACTGCCCAAGAAATTTAGGTCCATATTTTCGCCGAACAAATATGATTCCGGAGAACATGTCTCGAACCTCTCGCCCCCCATAATGAAGTGACTCCCGAAGTAATGACCACTTTTGGGTGGATAGCAGTAGGCGTTGGAACCATTGCTTTCCACTTCTTCTATGCGTCCATTTTGTCGTCCATTTAATAAATTTCCCATTTTTTATGATTCAAATAAATATCTGACAAAATGGCTTAAAGTATTATCTAATGGATGGCATCAAATGATCTCAAGTCCATCGAAGGATAATTGAAAACAATGAAACTCCGATCTCATAATTTAATTGATTTAAATGTCTTTGACTTTGTTTACATTTAGACGTCAGTCATTGTTGTACTCACTAATCATGTCAACAAAATACAGGCAAATCTCTTTATTCTCTTCTTTTAGTTTCATATTCAACTCCTTAAATGAATTTAACTGAATCTCAAATTATTAATTTACAAAATCAAGTGTTGGATGAAATATAAAAATATCGATTAATTATTTGTTTTGAAGCCTTTATAAAAGTAAAACTTAGAAATGGATTGGATCAAAGTTAAACTGTATTGGGGAGAAAGCATTCTAATCAGTGACCCTGCAATCGATTGTTGAGCTCCACGTTGTGATCAACTCTTTTAATTTTGTACGCACACAACGTTACCTTAACTGTGAGCTGAAAGTGTTTCAATATGATCTTGTTAATTAAAAAATTTTATATTTAGTCAAATTAGTTTTAATAATTTATTATTAACATAAAAAAGTCTGATATAAATTGTAAATATTTTAATAGAAGTGGAGATAATGAAGGGATGGCATAGAAGTGATTGCAATGATTAGTAATGAATGATATCGTTGTCAGTGAATGGATTAGAGCTCTATATTTATATCATTTGTTGATTGCATTGAAACCGGCGTTCATTGCATTTGATTTGTTTGTCTAATATATTGATTATCATTCTTCAGAAGACAACATATGGACTGATCTCTACTTCAATTGTTTATATAAATCACAATTTCAGACACTTTTATACGTTTTGAGGTATGAATTGATTTTGAGAATGAGTTGAAAAAAATGTTTGACTTTGTTTTCGAACCAATCGTTTCCTTTTCTGACCAATAGTTGGATAACAAACTGTTTTATATATTGAATCGATATTTAAAGCTTGAAATAAGACATAAATTTAGTTTAAAATGGTTTTGGATTTGGATTTATTTCGTGAAGACAAAGGCGGAGACCCCGAAAGAGTTCGATCCAATGCAAGGAACAGATTCAAAGATGTCCAAAGTGTGGATCAAGTGATAAATTTGGACAACATTTGGCGTAAGACTCGCCATAATTTGGATCAATTAAATAAAGCAAAGAATCGAATCTCTAAAGAATATGGAATTCGTATAAAATCAATGAGAAGTGCGAACAAAGAGTCGATTGAAGAACAGACGGCACAGACCCCCAAAACCCCTACGAAACAAGTCTTTGATTTGAATGAATTGTTGGCCAAAATTAATGAAATTAGTTCTGAAGACAGTCTCGAAGATCTAAAGAATATGAAACAAGAAGTCGACGAACAGATAATTAAATTAAATGAAAGCCTTAATCAATACGAAACTCAACGAAATGACGTTTTGCGAGAAATCGGGAATTTGATTCATCCGGACGTTCCCATCAGTGCCGACGAAGACGAGAATGCAGTGGTCAGGACATGGGGAGAGTTCGTTGATAGGGACAGTTTGGATGGCGATTACAAACTGTTATCTCACGTCGACTTAATTCAAATGATAGACGGCGTCGATACGGAACACGGCTCAGACATCGCCGGTTCGCGCGGATACTTCCTAACCGGCCCTTCCATTTGGTTACAACAGGCCCTCATTCAATACTCTCTTCGATTTCTGGCTGATGTCGAATATCAACCAATTTATACGCCATTTTGGATGAGAAAGAGTTTAATGGCTTCTGTGGCGCAGTTGAGTCAATTCGATGACGAACTCTATAAAGTCATTTCCAACAAAGACAGTGAAGACGCAGAAGACAAGTATCTAATCGCCACTTCCGAGCAGCCGATTGCGGCCCTGCATCGCAACGAATGGCTTAACCCTTCTTCAATGCCACTGAAATACGCGGGTCTGTCCACTTGTTTTCGTCAAGAGGTGGGCGCTCACGGACGTGACACTCGTGGCATTTTCCGAGTGCATCAGTTTGAGAAGATCGAGCAGTTTGTGGTCAGTTCTCCGACCAAATCATGGGATTATTTTCACGAAATGATTCAAAATTCAGAAAAGTTCTACCAGTCGTTAGGCATTCCCTACCAAATCGTTAATATAGTGTCGGGCGCTCTGAACAATGCGGCGGCGATGAAGTATGACCTCGAGGCTTGGTTTCCCGGCTCTAAAGCATTTCGGGAATTGGTTTCTGTTTCCAACTGCACTGACTACCAGTCCCGAAGACTTCAGATTAGGTTCGGCCAAACCAAGAAAATGACGGGTCAGGTCGAGTACGTCCATATGCTTAACGGAACGATGTGTGCCGTCACGCGAGCTATTTGTGCCATTCTTGAGGTCCATCAGAGCCCAGAAGGCATTCGAATCCCGGAACCCTTAAAGCCTTTTATGCCGGAAAAGTACAGACAATTAATTCCTTATAAAAACCCATTGACCGCTAAATAACTAAATTAATGCTCTTTTTTATCAAAAACTTTAAGAAAAGAATAATTTTTAAAATCAATGTTTTGTTTAATTTAAAACTATTTTACAATTTGTTTGCTTCAAAGGCATCAAAGTTTTTATTATCGAATTATTACTATTTAAACATCAAATGGTTTTCTCACAAAATCTTTAAATTTTCAATTAAAACAATAGAAAAGAAATTTATTCATTAAGTGATGTGAAGACCGATTTGGGGACTGTTTTGATAACTATTAAACACAAATTCAATTGAAAACCATTTTTTATATTTAATTAATTTTCAATTTCTATACTCTTTTATCTGTTTTTCTATTCAAAGGTGTTGTAGAAAGCGATCGGAAAATAATTTATTTCAATCAAAATATTGATTTGTTTTAAGTATTTCTAGTTTTTTGTCAATTCATTTAATTTTCTTATATTCTATTGTTTTATTAAATTAATTACATTTTGGGCAATAAATTATTTATTTCTAATTTATTCATTCACTTCGAACCTGAAGTCGTGCTCTCATTAATAAACATAAAATAAAGGCTAAGGAAGGATCTCCTTTTTGGCGGGGATTAGCAATAGGGACCAACAAGGGGGGAGTTGGTTAGCATAAAAGCCCATGTCTCAGAATATTATGTAAAACCTTTAGGCTGCGGCTTGGTTTATGGCAAAAATTGAGTGCCGCGAAGCGAAGCGTGCTCGACCCGGCCACTTTTTTAGTAATAGCAGCTAAAATGGTAATTCACCATTTATCTTTCATTTCAAGAAATTAGACTTCAAACATCAACAATAGACTAATTATAAGTTAATTAAGATTAAATTACTGAAAATAAGCTCATTTTAGGATAAAATTGTGGAAAATAGTCGTTTCTGGTTAACGCACAATTTACCCACAATTTTAGCTTGTATATATAATTACTAAGTTACCAATGGTTTTTACCTATGATTTTTCTAAAATTTGATGAAAAACGAGCCATTGACCCCCTCTGAATTTCCCTGCTAATTCTTATAAGTAGACGTGAAAATGTTTAGTGAATATTCAATTATTGGTATAAAAATGTTGAAAATATAATTATATATTTATTTAGATTTAAACAACCTTTTAGGCTCTGATAAACCTTTAATTTTACTTAATTATCTTCATTAACCGAAATATTCTTTCCAATTTTATGGTTAATTTTTTAGGGGGGGGCCTTTTTTAGTGGATCCCAATTGAAATGTTTTAACATTTTAAAAAAGGTAAGCCTGATTTTATGTGTTCTAAACAGTTTTGAAATCCTCTTCGCAATCCTTTATATGCATTGTGTAGTTGTCAATTGAATGCTCATAATTATTGAGACAAGAATTATTGGGATTTCTTTGATTAAAAGTATAGTCAATTATGGTTAAACACATATATGGCTAATGAACGGTCATATTAAAATGGGTTCATTTTTTCGGTATTACCGATTTAGTCATCTTTTTTTTAACAATTCCCAATTTAACGAATTCATGAATTTTGTTCCCAAAATGAGGCCTTAATTCAATCAAAAACTAGTAATTTATTGCAAATTTAAGAAAACTTTAAGAAAAAATACTAATGAATTAAAAGCCAAAAATCTAAAATTAAATTTGAAAATTGTTTTAAATAAGAACAAAGATTTGGACAATTTTTGTAACAAAGCTTACATCCGGTTTCGAAAACACAGCTTTTGTACCAATCATTTCCCTTGAAGTCGAGGACTTTTTTATCAAGTTGAATGGTATATTTTAAGGAACTTTTAATTGACTAGGTAGAATTTTCCGGATAATACTTCATATTGAAGACCATTATTTCAATAGATTGTACTATTTATTTCATCGAGTTCTTTTCATTAGTGTTTATGGTGTGGTAGTTAACACTAGAACACATAATTTTTTCAATTTTTTTCTTAATTTTAAGATAATTTGATTAGCTAACAAAAAATATAAGAATATATAATTAAGGTAATTAAGGTTGCACCTATACATGCTAGTTCAGCTTACTTTGCTTGAATAAAAAAAATAAGAAATAAAAATTGAAAATTCTCAAATTCGAAAAATTGAAAAAATACACAAAATTTGATCTAGCTTCTAATACTGTATATAAGTCAATTTTTAAAAAATTTTATGCGGGTTAAAAGGGTTATTTTGTCCTTTAACTCTTAGGCTATATGCCGTGTCATTTTCCATTTTTGTAGAGTGCCCCCATTTAGCCTAATAAGTCAGAAGTTAACTTTATAAATATGCTGTCCTGGATTAATGAATTTTCAAGGTGACTTCAGTTTTTAACAAATACATATTTGCTCATATCAGTTCTAAAATATGGGCAAAAATATCTAGGTATTTCTCATAGAAATATTCATACTGCACTGTATCACTGAAAAGAGAATTAAAATGAATATCATTTGTCAATATAGAGGGGCTTTAAATCAATAAATAAATTTTATCCTATTTTATTGCATTTTTTGTTCTCGATTTGGCCACTTTTTAACTCCCGATTCCAAATTTAAAACCGATTTAAAAGGCTTATATTCCTGATAATTCTTGTCTCTACAAATAATTTTTTACAGCACATATCAGACCACTATAGAAATGCGATATTATATCTTGGTAACTATATTAACAATCAAATAGATTCATGTGATCAACAATATATAGTGTGACCAGGTCAGAAATGACATAAAGAAGAAATTAAAGAGAAATCAATGAGTTTAATGTATAACTGCCATCAATTTTCAAAACATAATTCAAAGAAAACTCTTTAATATAGAAAATAATCAGGTATACTATGAGTAGCCTTCCTGTAAATTCAGAATACCGACAGGAATAAGCTCTAAATCATAGATCATCAAGGTTAACCAAGTACATCTGGTAACTCTAATAAAACTCATTTAACTCTTAGTCGACATTTTCAAAGTGAAACGAAGAGGAAAGGATTGGAAGTCAGCGCTTTGAAGAGGTTTTAATTTATTAGTCTTTGTTCACAAAACTTTGTGCTTAAGTTTAAGCCGGAAATAATGTGTGGGAATCGTTGATAACATTTATTACCGAATAATTGAAAGAAATGATGATTTTTTCAAATGATAAGAGTATTTAATGTTTTGAGAAAAAATTCGTTATTTTAATGCGATTTAAAAATATATTTTTCATTGTATTTAAAACTTCTATTCTTTGCTACTATTAAAAAAAGTTTCGACGAATTTTTAGATTATTTCTTTTTGAATTGAGTATAATTTAAAGTAATTTTCACATTATTTTAAAGTTTACTTCAAACTACTCATTAAAATCGACAAAAACTGTTTAGGGGTTAATAAATTTTCTCACTGGGAAACAATTCATTTGAATTTAATTTACTTCAAACACGAAATTAATGAATAAAAAATAATTGAAATCATAATAGACTCAAATTTATTTCAAATTAACCAAAAGTCTGTTAAACTAAGGGTTAGCTGATGAGGATCGGACTTAAACCTTCTGCTTGAATTAAATATCCTGATTTGTCGAACCTTTGATGGATTCCCTAAATTTACGAACACTTCAAACCGAATTTTAATTCACTCTATTATTTACTTAATAAGGAATTTAAGCATAATATAGTCAGGGTCAGACAATTATATAGCACTTATATACTCCCTGCTGAGAGCAAGTTAAGCCAAAATATCCTCTGAAGTTTAAAAAGTTTTCAAGCAAATTTCTAAAAGAATTATTTTCATAATAATTTCTGTCATTTACTGTCGTAATCCAGAACTTTGTTACGAAAGGTTGAGTAACCTGTTAAACTAAATTAACCATAATTTAAACTTCGGTTATCTTCCACTTTAGTTTTCATAACATGTGGTACCTGGTTAAAATAAATTTTCAACCTTTTATTTGTTTAATGTTTTGATTACCGTAAAGGTTCGTCTTTATAGACATCCGCTATAAGTAGTTCATTGAAAAATGTAACGCTAGAGAAGTTTTATTACAACATAGTAACTAACAATATTTTGGAACAGTTTAGCGACATGTATAATTTACAAAATTATATTTAAGATAAAAAATGGTTTCATCTTCTTTAAATAAAAACATTTGATTCAATATTTTGTGTATTAATATGATCTATAATTGCGGTCAACTAACTCTATGGACATGTCTTTATAATTCGTCAGTTGACGGATGTCGTTAAGGAATGGTCTATAGCGACATTACAACCGATTGTTTTTCGTCAAAAAGCTCAAAAAGACTTTAGATCGGCTGTCGATAAATACGGTCCTTAACCGTTAAGGTATTTAGAAATATCAAAATAACTAAGTATCCTTCAGAATTGTCCAAGTTTTCTTTAAATTATTCGCAATCATTTGCATTTAGATTGAGTTGAGATTAGGTTTTATTTAAAATATCAAAACGTTGGCAAATAATAACCACAAAGAAATCTAACAATAAAATTTCAATAAATTTAACTCTATTCCATTATATGTTAATGTGCTTGGTATATTCATTTGAAATATTCCAGTCTAGACATAATAACATTTTTTGAAAATCAAATGAAATGTGTCTGATTTCTGGCAATTTCTGAAATACTTGTGAACCTATAGAACAATTAGTTATAATTCGATCACCAAATAAACAATAGTTAATAGTCTGAAACACATTTAATCTTCTTTTTTCCATTCATTCATTATTACTATTATTTGACTTCAATAAGTTTAATGATTTCTTTGAGGCCAAGTATTGTCTGTTGAAAAAATTGAATGAATGATGGCTTTTATGTTTAATGGCTTCAGTACTCAAATATCAAATACCCGAATACCAAATCTCAAAATATTAAACATTTTTTTGAAAACTTAAATAAACAGACCTTACTCCAAATGGTTATGGATGCAATATGCATTAGTTATCATCTAATCCTTTTATTGAGAACCTCAAATGTTTTCCTCGAGTTAATGCAATCCTCAAATGACATTTTCTAAAAATTGCCTCCTTATAAAGCGGGGTCACGACCAAGCTCCATGTCTGCCTCCGAAAATATAGTTAACTTTTGAAAGTGATATTACACTTGAGTACCAATTTTGTGAATCAATAGTTAACCCGGTCTCTCATAGACTTAATGTTAAGAAAATTTCAATTTTGTGAAGTCATCAATTTTTGTGAACCTATTGGCTGACCCAATCTGTGACCCAAATTGTGACCATGCTCACAAAATTGATACTCCATTTTCCCCAAATGAATTTACAAATGAATAATAACAAACATTTTAATACTTTATTGATTTGGTAATCAATTTGCAACAAATATTTTTTTGTTTATTTTAATTTTTAACCCTTAGACAGCCGGATAAAAAACTAGACATCAATAACCAACACTGGAAACTTTTTCCATTCCTTATTTAAAAGCCTAAAACGACAAATTATCTATTAAATTTCAAAAATAATTATATAAATACACATACTGTACACAATAAAAGTGAAAAATGAATGACCTTGATCGAATAATAGTAATAAATTTAACTTCTCAAAACAATCCATTTTTCAATAGAGGCTTTGTGTATAACTATTTGCTAATAAACTTAATGACTTGACCTCACAATCGTATTATTAATTACACTGGAATGCCTATATAATGAACATCCGATATAATGAATTTTCCTTTATAATGAACAACATCTAGATCCCA